>JADPWL010003053.1:0-40001 GCA_019059595.1 Marasmia exigua
GATCAAGGACACGCTCCAGCGCGGCCTCAGCTGCATGAGCGCCGACCGCTCCGGCCCCGAGGGACACATGTCCACCGACAGCTTCCACATGCACAGCATGGCGCAAGCGCTGCCCACCGTGTCCGATGACATGCAGGTTGGTCACTCTTTTATTACCCGACTACGGCAAAGCAAAAGGAGGGTTATGATTTTGACAGGCTATGTATGTATGTATGTATGTATGTATGTATGTTCATCTGTTTCCACGTAACTTCTTAACTACTTATCAGAATTCGACAAATGACATATCATTATAAGCGTCTTGATCGTCCGCTGGTTATAGGCTATATGAAGTTTCACAAAATCTAATGTGGCGCCCTCTAGCGGACAAAACATACAGAGTAAAAAAATAAAGTTATGATAAATATGCCGTGTTTGGTATCATTTGAAAGCGCTTGACTTGTACATTTTGAATATATATATATATATTACTAGCACTTGGACACCAAAATAGTACAAATAAAATAAAAGTAAAAAAACTAAAACCCAACTACGACAAAAAACGTCGCTGAAAAAGTATAAAACAAGCCTTCGTTGTCAATTTATGCAATATTCACTATGTAGAGATAAAATTTCATGTTTGGAAATCCGCAGTCACACGTTATATTTAACGTGTGACTACGCCTTTCCAAACATGAAATTTTATCTCTACATAGTGAATATTGCATAAATTGACAACGAAGGCTTGTTTTCAATTTTTCAGCGACGTTTTTTGTCGTAGTTGGGTTTTAGTTTTTTTATTAGCCTTGCTTATTTGACTTAATATCCCCTAGGGCACAGTAGATAGATACACTAAAGCAGTATCGACACTCCGCCATTTTGGACAGAAAGTTACTTACCGTATAAGGTTGTCCCCCGGCAGAGTAGAATAGGCCTCACTCTTACCGAGGTGTCGTAAAAGGCGACTAAGGTAAAGCTGCTGGCATGATCATCAGCGCCCAGAGAAGGAAAACTCTGCATTTATATCAAAACCCTCGCCAACCCGTCTGCCAAGCGTGGTGGGTATGGCAATTACCCCTCATGTGATCGAGGGAGGCCCGTGCCCCAGCAGTGGGGACTTAAATGGGCTGAAGATGATGATGATGATTATTCTTACCTTGGGACTACTGGTTTAAGTATCGGGCCGTGATCGTGGGGTCCTAGGTGCAACAAGGATCATCTGGTGCGTGTTAAGTTAGAAATACTGATATTTCTTAAGAAATATGCATAATACTAGCATACAATATTTGTACACAAAGGTACACAAAATGATTCCTAAAATTAGACATACTTTTCATAATGTTTTGTTTCGTTACTTGGAAACCACGTTAAGGTATTGGTCATGCACCCGATCGCTCGGGCCAAGACAGTGAGGTCCCACCATCCCCCCCATATCAATCTCTAACTTCGACCCCCCAAAATGTAATTGTGATTGTAACTCATAAATTAAAGCAGACAACAGTAAATTTCGACTTAAATAGAAAGAAAGCTCCTTAGATATACCACTTACCTACCCCCACCCTCCTCCCCCCAATCAGATCACTTTAAAATCCGAAACCATTTTTGATAATATACATAATAATGTATCTACTTATTTATACTACAATACAACAAAAATAGATTAAGCGGCACCCGAGTAAAATCGACAACCCTGAATTTTGTTCCTACGATTGTACTCCGATGGGACCTTAGAATCCGTGTGAAGTGTGCGTCTGTGTGCGTGCGTAATCGAGCGTTTGTTCGTAGTGTCCATACTGCTTGCGTATATATCTACTGTGCCTAGGGCGTCCACAGCGCTTCGCCATCTCGAACGGTCTTGAGCTTCACTTCGTTCCAAGTTAGTCCTAAGGTCTTCGCTTCTGCAGTGATAGTCCGCCGCCAGGATCGTTTGCGGTGGCCACGTTTCCGTTTTTTTTTGCGGATTCTACTCTAGGGCTTGCCTCGGTATCTGGTGTATTCCCTTCGGAGCGTGTGGCCGATCCAGTTCCATTTGCGGCGTTTGATATCGATTGGTGTCTCCCCGCAACGATCCCACAGATCTAGGTTCGTGATTTAAGGGCGTAATTTAGAGAGTGCACTTGTATTTGCGCACACACTTGAACACTATAATATATCAAAAAAAATCAAAAACAAAATAACTTTATTGTTAACTACAGGTAGTTGTTACATTGTGTGGGCCTCTTCTTTTAAGTTTGGCAAACCTGTATTAGAAGAGACCCCTCTCTTTAGTATACATTAGTAAAACTGTAGTTGGGTGTCTATATCCTGCGTAAGTGGCTGATCATTGAGATTAGCCGCCTCAGCCGAAATTGGTTTGAGGGTATTATTTCCGGCAACACTAACACCTAGCTAGGTAGAACAGCCCCCGGCTACCGGAGGGGCACATGTCCACCGACAGCTTCCACATGCACAGCATGGAGCAAGCGCTGCCCACTGTGTCCGATGACATGCAGGTTGGTGACTCTTTTATGGCCTTGACTTACTTGACTTATAGTAGAGCCAAAATTATAAGCCACATATTCGGCGGGTAGGGCTAAAACAAGCCGCGTGGGCTGATGCAATTCAAAGGTTTTAAATTAGTGTCTAGTGGTTTTTAGTGTTCAAATTTGGTGTTTATTTGTGCAGTGAAGTGCCGCAAAGTGATCCTAATAATAAGACTCGTAGGATTGTATCGTTTTGAACACTGCTATTGTGTGTTAAGTGAGTTGTCTCGTGACAACTTGCTTGGACCAAATAGAGTCTTAAAACCTGCGATTGCTTTTAGAGTGATATGCATTTATTTTTTGCAATAAATACAAAAAAGATAATTTCACGATTTTCTTCCTCTGTTTAACTATTTATTTATTTGGGGAAACATAGAAATACATTTGGCTTAAAGTTAAAACAAATACAAATAACACAGAAATCAGTAAAGTTTCCACAGTTCAGTATTAAAACATAAACTGAGTATAAATACATGTACAGCACAAAATATGAGGCAAGCAAAGTAAAACACATTTGACAAGTAGGTAAGTAACCAAATTAATTGAATAATACAATACTAATAAAGCAATCAAATACCTCGATATAATTTAAGACTCTAATAGAGCAAGTCTCATCTTTTTTTTGTAAGCACAAATCGAGTGTCTGAACATGTCTATTTCGCCATTATATTTATAAAATAATAATAAATAAATAAATATGTCACAACATCACATACATTGATCTGACTCCGAGATAGGTAGCTCAAGAACCTGTGATACGGATATCAGTATCAACAGCGGAATTACAAATATATACATATAAATACTTTTCTTTTGTAAATACATACTTATAATACAAACAAATACCTAGACCAATACAAACAGACATGTTCATGCACACAAATGTTTGTACTGTGCGGGGATCGAACCCGCAACTCTTGGACCAAAGGCAGCGTTCACCACCACTGTTCCAAACGGGTCGTTATAAACTTATTCCACAGATCACTATATACAGGTTGTATATGTGGACATTTACATCCCTTGAACCAAGTGTTCTACCAACCATTCTGAGCAACATTTGTTCTACAACTTTTCGAAATTCGTCGAAAATGTTTTCGACCCTCCATACAAAATGACCAAGTTACATGACCGACTTTGTATGAAAAGTTGAACTTTTTTTTATACGCATTTCCAAAAATCTTAGGACAAATGTCGTTCACAATGATTGATAGAACACTTGGTTAAGGTGGCGGGTAGGGCACACTAGTGACGCCAATTGATTTTAATGTTTAGCTACAAAACCGGATGTATTTTAAACAATTTCAGGGTTACAACCTCTCGGCAATCACTTATACTATTATTAAATAAACATGCACTAATGCGGAGCCAACATTTGTACGCCAAAAATTGATTCACGCTAAAAGTGGCCGCTTTTGGCAGTAATTAATTTTTCACGTACAAGGACAGACCCAACGTTTGTTGGCCATTCAACATTCGTATGGCCTAATATATTTGTTGGGACAATTTTCAAATCCAAGATGGCCGCCATCGGGGGTCTTTTAAATTTTTAATTTATATCTTTTTAAATAGTATAGATTTGATCGGATTTCTTTGCAGGGTTCGTGGCGCGGAGAGGACAGCATAGAATACCTGGACGGAGTCCACATCGTCTTCAACCCGGAGGGCGCCAGTCTGCTGCCCTTGGCGATCGAGTGAGTCTTTCAATAAACCGCCTTGTTACAACATTATTCTTTTTAGGGTGACGGGTAGGGCACACTAGCAATGCCAATCGATTTTAATTTTTAGCTACTAATTAGACAATTAATTAAAAATTAAAATCGCATCGCTAGTTGGCCACACTATTTCTAAAAATTAAAATAATATTAAATTAAATTAATTAATTTTAATTTTAATTATTTTTTATAAAAATTAAAATATTTAAATAATTTCGGGGTTCGAGTCTCTCAGCAACCACATATACTATTTGTTTAATACTTATAGTTCTGTTTGGTATGATTTTGCACTAGACTTTTGGATTACCTCCAAAAGTGGCCGCTTTTGGCGTGAATCAATTTTTCGCGTACAAAAAGCAGACCCAACATTTGTGCATGGTATATAATAAATAGTATAAGTGTTTGCCGAGAGGTTGTAACCTCGAAATTGTTTAAAATAGATCTGGTTTAGTAGCTAAAAATTAAAATCAATTGGCGTCGCTAGTGTGCCCTACCCGTCACCTGAACTTCTCACAGCCTTTTCAAAGTACACTTTGAATACGTTTACGATTGATTTTTATTGTGAATACCTTGACTAAAATTTCTGTGCACGCTCCTGTGTGTGTCTTTGTGTGTCGACATAGATGTTATATTGATTGATTGGTTGTTGCAACGTCCGGCCCCAGCGGGCGCGTGCGTCATTCGCGACACTTCACTAAAATCTCTGTGCACGCCCTTGTGTGTCGACATAGACACAGTAGATAAATACCTACGCTAAAGCAGTATCGACACTCCGCCATTTTGGACAGAAAGTTACCTACTGTATAGGGTTGTCCTCATATTTCTGTAATCGCTCCAAGACAAAGTTGTTTCAAACCTAAAATAATGTATCTACTTATTTTCTCTACCAAAATAAAGTTAGCGGCATTCGCGTAAAACCGACAACCCTGAATTTAGTTCCTACGATTGTACTCCGATGGGACCTTAGAATCCGTGTAAAGTGTGGGTCTGTGTGCGTGCGTAATCGAACGTTTGTTCGTAGTGTCCATACTGCTTGCGTATCTACTGTGACATAGATGTTATATTAATTGATTGGTTCATGCAACGTCGGGCCCAGCAGGCGCGTGCGTCACTCGCGACACTTCACTAAAATCTCTGTGCACGTCTCTATGTGTATGTCTGTGTGTCGACATAGATGTTATATTAATTGATTGGTTGTTGCAACGTCCGGCCGCAGTGGGCGCGTGCGGCACGGGCGCTACTTCACGAAAATCACGTTTAATCAAACCAAACACAATCAATTAGTACCGAAACAAGTCAATGTAATGTATGCATCTAATGATTTATCCTCCGTGTGACTCTTTTTTTGTAGTGGCACGGTATATTAGCTCTCCTCAGCTTGATGGTAAGCAAGAGAAGAGCCCCCGTAATAGGCCATTTTCATGTATCAACAATAAATTATGAAATTATATTACTTGTATAGTTTTCATCACGGGAAATGTAAATATAACGTTATTTTCCCATGAAATCCTAAGATAAATTTTATTTTTCAAAATCAAAATTGAGGTTTTAGTATCTGTATGTCACGTGATTTCAAACGCTGACCGCCATGATGTGACGTCATTATACTAAAACATCTTTTTGACATCTTTGTTTACTTACCTACAACGTTCATCGAAATTTTATATAATAACTTTAGCATTTTGACATTTGTCAATTTTAGTTCAATGCCCTTTGATTTAGTTATAGTGACGTCATGCGCCGTCACCATCATGGCGGTCGGTGTTTTAGCGCGTATATTTTACGTCAAATTTTTGATAATTTTTTTATAACATTTAGCAGGCATATTTTGCAGAAATAAAAATAATGCTTGATTATCTGATATATATGAGCATTTTAAAATTATTTGAAAAAATAGGAGAATTCCCTATTACAACGGAAGCGATGTTATATTGATTGATTGGTTGTTGCACCGTGGGGGCAGCGCGCGCGTGCGGCACGGGCGGCACTTCACTAAAATCACGTTTAATCAAACCAAACACAACCAATTAGTACGGAAACAAGTCAATGTAATGTATCTAATGATTTATCCTCCGTGTGACTCGTTTTTTGTAGTGGCACGGTATATTAGCTCTCCTCAGCTTGATGGTAAGCAAGAGAAGAGCCCCCGTAATTACAACGGAAGCGATGCTATATTGTTTGATTGGTTCATGCCCCGTCGGGCAGCGCGCGCGCGCGGCACAGGGCGGCACTTCACTAAATCTCTGTGCACGCCCCTGTGTGTAAGTCTGTGTGTCGACATAGATGCTATATTGATTGATTGGTTCATGCACGGGCGGCACTTCACTAAAATCTCTGTGCACGCCCCTGTGTGTGTCTGTGTGTCGACATAGATGCTATATTGATTGATTGGTTGTTGCACCGCGGGGGCAGCGCGCGCGTGCGGCACGGGCGGCACTTCACGTGGCGCGCGGGCGCGCGCGCGCTGACGCTGCTGGCGCCGGCGGTGGCGGGCGCCGCGGCCAGCGCGCAGCGGCCCTACGCGCTGCGCGGGCCCTGGCTGCAGGTCAGTGCTACAACCATTTACTTCTTTAGTATATTTTATGTACGCCGTGTGGTCCCGGCAGAGTAGAATAGGCCACCCTCACTCTTACCGAGGTGTCGTAAAAGGCGACTAAGGTAAAGCTGCTGGCATGATCATCAGCACGCAGAGAAGGAAAACTCTGCATTTATATCAAAACCCTCGCCAACCCGTCTGCCAAGCGTGGTGAGTATGGCAATTACCCCTCATGTGATTGAGGGAGGCCCGTGCCCCAGCAGTGGGGACTTAAATGGGCTGATGATGATGATATGTTAGTATGACAATAACCTATGATAAATCTATTGTTATATAAAAAAAATTAATTAATAAAATAAAATAAGTAAGTATTTATTTACCTCTGCAAAGAATGACGATCATGAGAACGGGTATGTTCCCGTGACAGTCACTCTCCGCAGAAAGAAATTCCAGAGTGGTGATGTCCATCGATCGGCTAATGTTTTGAGGATGCTGTTGGGACTATCTCTTAATCGAGTGATCAGGGAGTTTGTTTTTTTGCGGACGAGGGCTTAAAACCCATCTGTTTGATATTCCGCAAACATCCCCGATGCACTGCAGAAGCGCGGCAGACCCAACATCATCCTAAAAACATTATTATACTGGATTCTCAGGGTATCCAGAGATTTCTTGGCATAACTGACCCACAGCTCCCCCGTGTACAAACTTTGACAATATGTTTTAAACAGTATCAATATGTTTTAAACAGTGGTCAGTAATGCAACTAAAAAAAAAAGAGTAACTGGCGAGTTTCTTGCCGGATCTTCTCGACCAGAAACAACTTTCCGAACCGGTGGTAGAATCGCATTATGTTTATTTATTTCTTTAGTATATTTTATGTACGCCGTGTAGTCCCGGCAGAGTAGAATAGGCCACCCTCACTCTTACCGAGGTGTCGTAAAAGGCGACTAAGGTAAAGCTGCTGGCATGATCATCAGCACCCAGAGAAGGAAAACTCTGCATTTATATCAAAACCCTCGCCAACCCGTCTGCCAAGCGTGGTGAGTATGGCAATTACCCCTCATGTGATTGAGGGAGGCCCGTGCCCCAGCAGTGGGGACTTAAATGGGCTGACGATGATGATTTTATGTATCAACATATATATGTATTAACATGGAAATTATCCATAAGTACTTATAAATAGTTTTAAGTCATTCAAATTTATGACGATTTGTAAGTGCTGTGTACAAGCCTATGCAAATAAAGATTTTTTTTGAATTGAATTAAATTAACCTATACTCCACTTGTTTAGGTACTTAACTAAATGTGAACAAACCTTAAAAGGTTTTCTTTTTAGAGACACTTTTCATTGCGACACAGAACGCAACAAAAATTATATTATTCTGAATCTAAATAATAAGTTTAGCCCTAAGCCCTAGGGCACTAATGTGTAACGCGATTTTTACTTTTTATTTTATTTTATTTTATTGTAATTTAATAACTTACCTACCCATGTCAGGGATGCATGCTTTTAGGTAATAGTTCAGTTTTAAGCTTCTTGTTCTAATGTTTTGTTTTTATTTAACTGTTATCTGTAATGTGTCCTTATAACAATAAATAAATAAATAAATAAAATCTCATTTTCTCTGTTATCAATACACCTGATGGTAAGCGATTGCCGCCGCCCATGGACACCCGCGACACCAGTGGAATCACAAGTGCGCTGCCAACCTTAATGGTTAACTTATAATTGCTTTTATAGAGTTCACCAATCCGCATTAGGCAAGCATGGTGATTAAGCCTAATCCCATAATAGAAGCGGTGACTTGAATTCTATGATGAAGGCCTTTGCCCTGCAGTGGGACAGTATATAGGCTGATAATTTACTTTTTTATAAAATTAATTACCTATTTATTTGCATTCCAGGTCATGTTACCAAAGGAACTCGCCCAGGACATGTCATCGAAAGTCGCCAGACTGGCGTCCCTAACCGAAACGGACTCCGAGTCGGACAGCGAGGACGAGCCGAGGGAGAGAGACGACCCTCTGGCCCTGCCCCTCTCGCTCACGTGGCCGGAGTACAAGCTGAAAATCAGCGTGCTTAAAAATCATGAGCTTTTATAGGACATAATGACGGCGCGAAATGGATAGACTAATGGGCGTGGCCAGGATGTAAGGTGGGGCAGTCATGGGCTCAGGGTGGGGCAGCTATAGGCTCGGGGTGGGGCAGCCATGGGCTCAGGGTGGGGCAGCTATGGGCTCGGGGTGGGGCAGCCATGGGCCTCGGGTGTGGCGCTTATGGGCTCGGGGTGGGGCAGCCATGGGCTCAGGATAGGCAGCAATTGGCTCGGGGTGTGGGCAGCCGATGCGCTCAGGTTGGGGGACAGCTATAGGCTCGGGGTGGGGCAGCCATGGTCTCAGGTGGGGCAGCTATGGGGCTCGGGGTGGGGCAAGCCATGGGCTCGGGGTGGGCAGCTATGGGCTCGGGTAGGGCATCCATGGGCTCGGGGTGGGGCAGTCATGGGCTCGGGGTGGGGCAGCTATGGACTCGGGTGGGGCGCCATGGGCTCAGGTTGGGGCAGCTATGGGCTCGGGGTGGGGCAGCCATGGGCTCAGGGTGGGGCAGCTATGGGCTCGGGGTGGGGCAGCCTTGGGATTAGGGTGGGGCAGCTATCGGCTCAATGTGGGGAAGTACTCTAAAATACTAGTATATACTGCATGACCTTCGAGTGTGAACTTTAAATATTGATAATTAAGTTTCCTAAGTTTGATAAGGTTCCATACAGGTCAGAGCCAAGGTGTGGCAAGCGCCCCACCCTGCCCCACCGTGGATACGTCCATGGATAGATTGTTCAATGAAAACAGCCTTGTTACAATGTAACTATTGATCTGTTAATAGGTTTAGACATAAGGTTACCCCTTTTATAGAATTAAAACGACTTTACCTTGGGAGAGCCACGCTACGGCATGAATGGGCCGGCTCGATTAGTGATACCACGGCCTCACAAAAAATCGGCGACAAGCAACGCCTACGCTGTGTAGCCAAGCAATCGGAGTTAAGGTGACGGGTAGGGCACACTAGCAACGCCAATCGATTTTAATTTTAAGCTACTAAACCGGATCTATTTTAAACCATTTCGTTTAGTAGCTAAAAATTAAAATCGATTGGCGTCGTGTGTTCTGCCCGTCCCATTAAGAGGTTGTCAGTGGTTAACTTATTATCAGATGATCCGTCTTCTCGTAGGCCACCTATGTATACCTAAAAAAATCTATTTCGTATAAATGCATTTTTAACCAATTAAATATGTTATATTAATTTGATTTTTATTTTTTGAACCCCCTTTGCCCAACCAAGGGCAAATGTATGATAAACACAACATGCAAGTTATGCACAGTCCGCTCAAGCAAAGAAGTCTTGCGAAAACCACTCTCGAGCGCTCATCAACATTTAAATGCTTTATGTTTGTTTATAGACACAAGTCCAAGTTTATTATAAATCGCGAACTAAGGGGCCGTTCATTAATCACGTGATCTTTTTTTAGCATTTTTTAAGCCTGCAAATCGGTCCATAATTGGCGGAGGAATCGGTGAACATACATAAAAAATAAAAAACTAGTACAGTCGAACATAGAACCTCCACCTTTTTTAAAGTTGGTAAAAAATGACAGGTTCCTGTGGAATGAACAAAAACGAATAACTAGGTACTCCAGACGAAAACCGTTGGACAATAAATAAATACGCGGATATCTTACCCCCTCTCCCCCTTGTGTTTATTTTCTGATTTTTTATCAAAACCCCTCCCCTCCCCTTTCAACCCCTAAAGTATTGCCGTAGCTAAAACTTCTGCATGTCATCCCGTTCCATCACGTAATGTTAAAAAGGGTTAGTTCACAATTTGTAATATGGGGAATTGAATCTAAATTATAGTTCCATGTTTAGCTGCGGAACTTACTAGTTTTTTTTAATACGTTATAAACCGCAAACCGCATTTTGCCCCTGATACTTTCTTGTAATACAACATCAATTAATAAGCAGGGATTTTGTACTGACTTCAGTAACACCTTTTCTCGAGTATACTGTTTTTACACTTTTTAGTCTGTGGGTTTTGAAGGCGGTTTTTTTTTCGTAGAAATTTTATTTTATGCTTTTTAGTGTCTTATTATTTGGCAACACCCCCTCCCACCCCCGCCAAATAACTAACATACTAATTGTGTGTAGGTACAGTATTGAAAGAGTTATCCTTTAACTCCTTACCGTTGAGGAGTTGACCTTCCATCATCAGCAGAGCCACAATATTAATACAATCAGGCCTAAATACTGGTGCAGCTTTGAAAAAAGATAGGTACTAAATCATTGCGTGTGCCTTTAAAATTTTAGGGTTGCCCTCGATTTCTCTGAGGTCCCTGTACAGTCACCATGTCAGGATCATCAGATCCTGACATGGTGACTATGGGACCAATGCAAATCGGTCCATAATTGGCGGAGGAATCGGTGAACATACATAAAAAATAAAAAACTAGTACAGTCGAACATAGAACCTCCACCTTTTTTAAAGTTGGTAAAAAATGGCAGGTTCCTGTGGAATGAACAAAAATGAATAACTACTTAACTAGGTGGGCGAAAGCTAGTTTAATTTAGAAACAAGTATAAAGATCTTTCTTTGATTCTAAGGATCTTTGATTTGAAAAATATTTTGGAGCAGTCATCGCAATTGTATAAACATTTACAAACTTTATCGATATGGAACACTCCCATCCGTTAGGGAGGTGACGTATTATCTAAGAATCTATTTTAGATAATTGAATAGAAAAAAAAACACCTTAACACCTTTCCTCGAGTGTACTGTTATAAAATGTTTTCTATCTCTTTGTGTCTCTTTTTTTGGTAGCAAACTAAAACAAAACAAAAATTGGCTGACTTTTTGTGGAACCGATGATCGGTCGCATAAAAAGTTGATAGTGGGGAGTAACACGTTTACTGTGAAAGAGATTTTTTTTTCAAAATACCATATGGGTGGCAAGATGTGTTTCTAAACATTCAATTGATTATCCAGCAATCGATTATTAAATAACATATCACCCCATAATGTCACCTCTCTAACGAACGAGAATGTTCCATTATGAAATTTGTGAATGTTTACACAAACACAGCTTAGTTCTTTAAGCTAATAAGAGGGCGATTGATAGAAAACATTTTACTACCTTTACTGTGCTGATGCTTTAATTTCATCATATTTTCAATATAGACAATGATTTAGGTTTTCTCAAATAAATTTAAATGTTTTCATAATATGTCTTTTTACAAACTATGCTACATCAGCGCCACCTGAGTTATTCTATTCTCAAAAGCGTCTAAAAAGCAGAACAGAAACGTCCGCGACGTCACGTTATTTATCAGTTATTGTTTCGTGCGCGTGGTAAAACCATTAAAAACTGTTATACCGTTTTCACAATGAGTGCCGAATGTGATGATGTTTGGGACCACTTCGAGAAAATTTTAGATGACGAATCTACTGAAAGAAAAGCTAAATGTTCGATCTGCGGCAACTATTATAATTACACAGCAACGATACATAACCTCAAATCCCATTTATCGACGAAACACGGTATACAAGTAGCATTAAGAAACCCAACTTTAGGCGGTCTACCGACAAAGAAGAATGCGACTAAATTGAAACGCAATGAGATTTGGAATGCGTTTAGACGCGTAAATAAGTTGGAAAAAATTGCGGCTTGTAAGGTATGTGGGAGATTGCTGTCGTATCGGTCGACAACTGGAAACCTGCTGAATCACTGCAAGAGATTGCACCCGGACGTGAGCGAGAAGCTGTTCTCAAAGCAATCGTTGGATTTTGAATCGGACACCGAAATCTGCGAGGAAGAAGGTAGGTATATTTCGTCGGTCTTGAAGTAGAAATAAGTCGACGCATGATTGACGTCGATCAGTTACTTATAAGTTTACGTAAAGAGAGCAATCCATGTCTGTAGAGACCGACAGCCATGCTACACACAACGCAGTGACTAGTTGGTCGCACTCACTCGTGGTACCGGGTTCGATCCCCGATCTTTCTATTAAAAAAACACTTTCAGCGAGAGATTCGACTTACCGTTTTGCAAGTTAATCGAGTGTTTGGCCGCTTCGCTTTACTATGCGGCACTCAATTAAAATGTTGTAATAATCGTCTAAAATATGATTCGGTGAACGAAGCGTTGTAATTGTGCCCTACGTGGCGGTCTTCTTTGTTCCCATTATGGTATAAGAACACACTTAAAGAGTCCACGTCATATTTGCATTAATAAATAAACTACAGGTGGCCTCAACGCAAACGGATGGCAAACGGTAAGTTTTTGTTATACTGTTGCCGCGGGCTACTCTTGAATCGGCCACCAATAGATGGCGTTAGTAGTATATTCAACTTCATCACAAATTTGTAACTCATGGTTACGTGTGTGTTTTCGTTGTTATGGAAATATTGCGCAAAATATAAACGCAAAACTGTTTTATAATATTGAAAACTAGGTTGGTATTTACTTCATTCATAATTATCGTAATTATTTAGGTCAATATTTTCAGGAACTACCGTAAACAATATTAGCAGACTGCTTTCTCCAGAAGAAATAGGCCCAAGTTATTTAAACATTTACTCCTAGAAATCAGTTTTCTTAGTAAAATGAAAGCGTCTCTCTTATAACAAGTTTACCAACTCTTGTAATTTTTATTGAAAACAACCAGTCTATCCATTTAATCGTGATTTTCTTCACGTATGCACAACAACGGATACTATCTACTCTTAACATTCATAAATGAACCTTAACTCATTGCGATATATCACCATTTGCAATACCGTATAAACTTGTTTACATCGCTTTTGCGTTCTAGAAAAACCGACCATAAGTGTCATTTTTCAGATACTTGAATATCGACTTTGTTTTGTTAAAGTGAAAGTTGAGAATCCCGTAAGGTCTACATAGTAAAATTACGTGTATGAGAGCCGGCCATGTTGTTAAACGTAAGAGCGGCAACGTCGCATGAATAATTTGTATTGATCATTTCTATAAATGGAATACGGGATACCTGGATCTTCCTGGACAGAAACTTTTCGTTACTTATGATGGTACAATAATTGAATATATCCGGAATTATTGGAATCAGGCCTTTCGTTCTGGCGTAGGTATTCTTCAGTTTTTGTAACTTTCTTTTTTACGGTTACCGTCCGTGTATGTAGGAAATTAGGAATTGTGTCGAGCGCCAGCCACCACCTCTGGATTCTTTCAACCTCTGTTCCATCATACTAACCTATACGTATTTCTACCAATGGATCGGAGGCACAAAATGAACAGATCGCTGGCTGTCCCCTACATGAACCTAGCGGATAAATACACACACATGTACACATAGATAGGTGCCTGCCTAGTGCCTAGTGATCTCGCTCGGCGTGTGTCGGCTAGGCTCGGCGTGGTTCGGCGTCACACACAAGGCCTCGACCTCTTTGGTGATGGACGCACGTGTAAATTCGTTTTGTGCGTAAAAATGAATCGACAGCATATAAGTTACTGCTGTGCTTTTGGGTGTCTAAATACATCCGTAAATACAGTTAATGTGAGTTTCTTCAAGTTACCTACTACTGAAGACAGGTAAGAACTAAAACATACTTAAGTACCTACATTATGTATATGTACAGACAGCCACACATCTGGTTAGGTACCTACTGCAATTTCTGTCAAATTTCCTGAACTGATATCGAACCAAACAGTCTGTAGGATTGGTGATCGGTAGATGCATGGTAAGGAACGTGTAAAAGAGATCGATGTTTGAATTAGAATGACGTGCGAGAGAGAGATAGACGACGAATGGCAGACGAAGATGGAAGACGTTCATAGCTAAAAAGATTAATTGTTCCCAATATAAAATACTTATTCCCAAGTCCTTAGATTTATTTGGAACCCCATACCACACGTGTTTGTCATTAAGGTGAGAATCGGTTGAAAAAAAATTACAGTTTTGAAATAAGTACTTTGATGTGTGGCTGTACCTACATACTTTGTTAAATATAAGTACTTACAGAGCTTCTTCTCTGACAGCTGTCATATAACAACAAAACAAGCATTCTGTACCTATTGTATATGCGAAAACATTTAAATGGACAACACGACAATTTTTATTGTTCAAAATGTAAATAACAGTTTTCTAGTTTAGCCATAATAAGCATTTAAGAAAAATTGTTTTAGATTTTTTTTAAAGTTATTTAAGAAGAAATTAAATAAAATGTAATAATCTCCGTGTGACGTCACAGCTCGGCATGACAAATTAATGACGCCTTTGCTCATGTTGACTTAAGAAAAAAAAATAGCTGACAATGACAGAGAACAGAAAGAGTCAACTTTTTTATTGCATAGCAAAGACATCACCCACGTAGAGCCTCAGGACTAAGTCACTTCCTGGATTTTTATCTAATAAAAGTGTTTTTATTAAATAAAAACACACATAATGAAAACTAAAAAATTACCCGAATCTTTTTTTCTTTCTTTATTCGAAAAGCATATAAAAATGGTAAAATATTTTTGGTCGTATTGTCCATTGTCAGATAGTTAAGTACCTATTAAGGGCCACCAATATTATTCCGATAACCGTAGAGAACCTCCATTTCTATGTCCGATACTAAATCTATGGTATATGTACCTATGTCATTCTTTACAAATCTGATGTAAAGAATTATCCACGGATAAAGATTGGTGAATTTTGGGACTCAGGCGTATGTTTTCTATGAAAATGAAAATAAAAAATAAAATAAATGTTCAACACGTATTCTTTTTTTAATAGTAGCATATTATAAAGATATTTATAATATCCCTGAAAAATATATTAAATAAAAAAAGTGAAAAAGAACTCGGTTAAGCTCCCTGTCCACAGAAGCAGAGCGGGGCAGCGGGAGCAGTGAGCGGAAATCCATCCATAAGCTATGCACATAGTAAAAGAGTCTTATTCACCGAGAAGCATAGTTTTTATCTAAAAAAAACCGCCTTCAAAAGAGATCTATAAAGTGTTAAATTATATTTTTTCACTTCATCCACTTCAGATAACATTTTATAACATTACACTCGAGAAAAGATGTCACCGAAGTCGGCGCCCAATACCCCTTCGGCCGTTAAGGAAACTGAAGTTTGGAAACTGGTTTCCTGAAAGGATTTTTTTATCCTCCTACGTTACTGGTTTCCTGAAAGGATTTTTTTATCCTCCTACGTAACCGGTTTCCTAAAAATACTTTGTTTGTGTTATTTCAGCCACCTACGAAACTAATTGGACTACAGTAGTAATTTTACGAGTGTTGTATTATTAGACTCGTAATAAAACCGTTCTTGTAGTTTATTTTATATTTAAAAATATTTGGATTTAATAAAACAATTCATTAAATTAAATAACGAAAGCAATTTAATCATTTAAAACATAAAATATAACTTTTTTCATACAACATAAAACAATTCAATTACCTACCTAAAATAACATTAGAAAAATCAGTCACTTAAAATATAAAAGAACTCTTCAGATGAAGTAAAGAAAAATTTCTGGAGTTTTGAAATTAAAATAAAAATGCGTACGGTGAAATAATTTCAATACAGTGGCCCACAGTTATTTGTCCATTTTTCAAATCTGTAATCGCATTATCAATTTCATTATTTATTTCTTGGTAGGCTTTATTTTTGTTGCAGTTAGATCTTAAAATATTCGTTACTTTACTTTCCTTAATCAAAACTTCTAATAAATTGGTTACCGTGACATTTTTCTTGCCAATGTATCTATTGATACGGCTATGCCATCCTTCCACATTGTTTGTAGTTCTAACCTGCTCGTCACTACAGCAACAAGTTTTCTCAATTACTGCATTGTTTTGCCACTCCTTTTAAAATAGGTATTGAATTTTTTAATGTCCTCACCAAAAGGCGCCTTTTGCATCACGTACTGAATACTACTTTTTATGAATTCTCGTGGCAATCGTGCGATTCTGGCACACCGTGATACATTTATTAAATCCAAATATTTTTAAATATAAAATAAACTACAAGAACGGTTTTATTACGAGTCTAATAATACAACACTCGTAAAATTACTACTGTAGTCCAATTAGTTTCGTAGGTGGCTGAAATAACACAAACAAAGTATTTTTAGGAAACCGGTTACGTAGGAGGATAAAAAAATCCTTTCAGGAAACCAGTAACGTAGGAGGATAAAAAAATCCTTTCAGGAAACCAGTTTCCAAACTTCAGTTTCCTTAACGGCCGAAGGGCCCAATACTATCTAATCTAGATATTCTCAATTATTCTTACCCCGTGTGGTCCCCGGCAGAGTAGAATAGGCCACCCTCACTCTTACCGAGGTGTCGTAAAAGGCGACTAAGGTAAAGCTGCTGGCATGATCATCAGCACCCAGAGAAGGAAAACCTCTCAATTACCCCTCATGTGATTGAGGGAGGCCCGTGCCCCAGCAGTGGGGACTTAAATGGGCTGATGATGATGAGTAGCAGAATATATTACTTGTGAAAAATTTCAAATCCAAGATGGCCGCCGTCAGAAAAATTAAATGATGAATAACCTATTTGTTGTTCCAACTGCCTCAATATAGGTATCAAATGAAAGAGCTTTAGTTGTGTCGAGGGTTTTTTAAATTTTCAATTTAATGTTATTTTACACTTTTTAGTTTGTGATTTTTGTAGATTTTTTTTCCTTCTTTTTTTGTCTCATTTTTCGGCAGCAGCCGTGGATTATTGGTGGCTTTTTTTTACCTCACTCATCGCTCCGCTGCTTCGCGTCGCTCTGGTGGACAAGCTTCTTTCCTTTGGCGTCACTCCAATGTTTACTTGGGTTATCCGAGAAATACCATTTACGGTAACAGTCATCAAATCCAATATTCTTCCGAAATTGCAGTGTCATCTAAATGTTATAAAATACCGATTATAATAATAAGAATTTCAGCAATAAGCTGTAATGTCTTAGTTATTTTGAGTTCGTCGTTCGTTTTTTGTGCAATGAAGTATATCTATTTGTTTTTTTTATGTGATAGGTGACAGAATAGATAGATAGGTACACTTTATTGCATAAAATTTACAGATCTTAGTCTAAGTTATTAT
Source organism: Marasmia exigua (assembly GCA_019059595.1). Classification (NCBI taxonomy): domain Eukaryota; kingdom Metazoa; phylum Arthropoda; class Insecta; order Lepidoptera; family Crambidae; genus Marasmia; species Marasmia exigua. The sequence continues at coordinate 17,851 of JADPWL010003053.1, forward strand.
ACTAAAACAATGTAGGCGGTCTTATCGCTAATAGCGATCTCTTCCAGACAACCTCAGGGTAGAGGAAAAGTATAGCGAATTAAGAAAAGGGGTAAGGCAGTGCAAGTCAGAAAAAGAGAAAAAAAAAAGACATTGTATAAATACGAGTATGGTATATACATACATAAATTATATTAAACAAATATGTACTAGCTATAAATACTAATACATACTACATACAACGGCATTTTACGTGATGATGGCAAGAGACCAGACGGAATGTCTCTCATCCCTTGGAAGATGGGACGTGCTCTAAGTGTGGGATGCTACCTGCGTCGACACTCTGGCACCGTCTCATCTCCGGGACTACAAGGAGTGCCGGAGCTGCGGCTGACGCTGCAGAGAGACTGAAAGCTGCAAAGTATAGGCATCTATCTGGTGCCTACCACTTTGTAGCTTTCGGTGTTGAAACACTGGGCCCGTGGGGTTCCGACGCTCTCTCTTTCTTCCGTGACTTAGCTAAGCGTTTAGTCGAAGTCACGGGAGAGCCAAAAGCTGGCAGCTACCTCGCCCAGCGAATTTCCATCGCGATCCAGCGGGGTAATGCTGCCAGCATTTTGGGGACACTGCCACGGGGACCTACTTTGTTTTAACTTTCCTTTTTATTTACTTTTAGTTTAATTTTATTTCTTAGTTATTGTCTTAACTTTCTTGTGTTTTTGTTCCATTAATAAAATACATACTAGTAAATTACAAAACAAATAAACATACATACATACTAACAGTTTATTGGATTGATAGATACGTAACCAGGGAAATAGGAGACAATGAAAGGAACTACAAAGGTTTAGGAAGATAAGAAATGATCTTTAACTCCGGACTTGAAAATAGAGAGGGATTCGGATTGCCGGATGCAGAAAAGCAGACGGATCACCTGATGGTAAGCGATTGCCGCCGCTCATGCACATCCGACAACAGTGGAGTCACAAGGGCTCTGCCAACCTTTAAACCCTTTCCCCCGAATTGCGCCTCCGGTACCCTCACCCACGCAGCGAAAGACAGCACAGTGCTGCTTCACGCCCCGGTTCTCTGAGGCCGTGGTCCCGAGACTCAGGTCAAGCCGGCCCATTCATGCCGAAGCGTGGCTCTCCCACGGTCGAGTTAGTTCTTTTACGTCTCGTTTTTTGTACAATAAAGTATATCAATTTTAAGATTTTAATTTCCATTTCTGTAGAATATTCTGGAACTCCTTACCCCTTCCAATCAGGAAATCACAATCCCTTCCTATATTCAAGTACCGTGTCAAAACTCACTTCCTATCTCTATAAATAGGTGCACTGTTTTTTCCTTGTTTCTCTTCCCTTTTTTATGTGGTCTGCTCTCTGGTCATTTATACCTATCTATAAGAAATATTTTTATTGAATTTTTGTTATAAATTATCTATGTATATATTATTGGGTATGTATGTATTGTTTATTATTATTTATGTAAGTAATGTAATAATATTAATATATAAAATCCTTATCCTTACTAATATTATAAAGGCGAAAGTTTGTTTGGATGGATGTATGGATGGATGTTTGTTCCTCTTTCACGCAAAAACTACTAAACGGATTTTAATGAAACTTTACAGTAATGTAGCTTATAGATCAGAATAACACATAGGCTATAATTTATATTGATACATAAAGACCTTGCTTTTATTCGAATTACACGCAGACGAAGTCGCGGGCAAAAGCTAGTAATGTATATTTCTGCCATTCTCAATTACTTTGCACTGCCTTCCCTTATTACGAATACGATATTAATTTCCTCTACCCAAAGGTTGTCTGGAAGAAATAGCTACAAGCGATAAGACCGCCTTTTTGTACTGTCTGTTGCTGTTGTATCATGCTTGTATTTTATTTTTTGTGCAATAAAGAATATATCTATCTAATATTGCACCAGTCAACATTGGAGTGAGTTCACAAGATTTAGGCAAGGCTAAAATGAAGTACCCCAGTGACGTAAAAAAAAAGTTTTTTTACAAATTACGCACACATCAGTCGGTAACTTAACGCGGTGCGTCATTTTAGATTAGGCGAAGCTCTACCTGACGCGCCGGAGGCCTACAAGGAAACAGGATTCACAATCGAATCTTTCTCCACCACCCTTTTCCCACGCACTGTGCGTCTGTTTTATTTGGATGCGCCCGACAGGTATATTCTATTACCGTTTGTTACGGGACTCAAAGGTCTTAGCGCGAGTACGTCTCGTAGCGATAGAGGATATACCAGTCGCATCTAAACAAAGGAGAAACATAGCGCGTGTGAAAAGGAGGGGAATCTCCAGTTCGGTTGTAACTTCCAGCTCGCGCTAAGGCCCCTGGTGTTAGCGGCTTTTTTATTTACATTTTTAGTAGCCACCTTTTCACAAGGGCGCTAGTCCGGGTATAGCTAGTTTATAAAGAAGTATCATTATATTTCAGACGAATCGAGTGGTTGCAAATTATCAAGCGAGAAGATTTACACGACAAACCATCGACAAGTTATCGCGTTTGTGAAGATCACTTCGATCCTGAGTACGTTTTAGTTTCAGCGAAACGAAAAGTCTTGAAGCAAAACGCTGTTCCGAGAATCTTGTCTAATTATGAAAGTAGAGAATGTCAAGTGACACCCGAAACAGCTGATGCAGAAACTCAGTATGAAATCGTAGACTTTGTTAGCGTGTCGTGTCGCAAAAGGAAAGCTAATGAGTTCAGTGAGCTTTATGACTGCGAAACGAAGATAAAGATAGAGGAAAATCCAAATGAGGATGGAGAAACGAGTGACGAGGCGGAATCTAATATATTTGCAAAATTGTGTGACAAATTTCTGAACGAAAAGTTCGCAAAAATTGTAAAGGAGCAACTTCAATTGCAGACTCCTAACAGATTTAGTATAGACTACAAACTTTATTGTTTAAATTTATTTAACATAAGTCCACAAGCATACAACTTGTTAAAAGACACTTTATCTCTGCCGAGATTATCTACACTAAAAGCCATGTATATTCCATTGAATACAAAAGTAAATAACAACTTGATGACAGTTCTTAAAACAAAAGTAGACCAAATGTCGGCCATGGAACGAAACTGTTCCCTTGTCATGGCTAAGATAAGACTCAAAGCAAACTTATTTTACAACATTAAAGATGATAAAATCTTTGGTTTTCATGAAGTAGATGGGGTTCAGACTACAGAGCCAGCTAAATACGCAATAGTGGCAATGATAAACGGAATTTTCGTTAATTATAAGATTCCTGTTGGATATGCTTTAGTAGCAGAATGCGGGAACTACGAAGATATTCTCGCATGGATTGATAAACTAATACAAAAGCTTCATGAAATTGGCCTGAATGTCCGCGTTTTTACATCAGATATGGGTTCAGACTTTTTGTCCACTGCGGAAAAGAGATTTGTTCTCCTCAGAAAAGCCGTATTTCCATGTGGATGATAAGAAGATATATTATATATTTGATCCTCCAAATTTAATCAAATTAGTACATTATAATTTAATGAATTATGATTTCCACTTTGGTAATTATGTAGCTAAATGGGATCACATACTGAAATTTTATGAGAATGAACAAACTATACAAGTAGGGACGACTAGAAAATTAACAGAAAATCACTTGAAACCATGTAACTTTGAGAAATTAGAAGTGAAGTTAGCTGCGCAAGTGCTCAGTGCTTCTGTGGCAGCTGGTATATCCACTTGCAGAGAACGTGGTGTCATTGACGCTTCCGCGGATGGTACGATAGAACTCTTAAGCACCATGAATAATATATTTGATTTTTTAAACTCATCTTCTCGCTTTGGCTCTACTAAATATCAAAATGCTTTTAGTGCTGAAGAATACCAGATGGATTATATAAATGAAATGTTACAGTTTTTGGCTTCATTGAAATTGAAAAACCGTAGAAATGGAAAAGATGTTACGAAAATTGCGAAATTCAATAAAGGTTTCCAAATAACGCTAAAATCTATACAGCTTTTATTTGAAGATTTGAAAATAGAAGGATACACTTATATACTCACTAGAAGGCTCAACCAGGACTGTTTAGAAAACTTATTTTGCCAAATCAGAACAAGAAATGGAAAGGCAACAGATCCGACGAGCTGGCAACTCGTTTCAGCTCTTCGAAAAGTATTTTTTATTAACATAATAAAACCTATAACCGTAGGTAGTATTATTGATGACTGTAGTACATTAGTAGAAGGCCAAAGATTATTTGATAACCTGTCCGCTGGCGAAGGAATCAATCCGGGACAAGGCAATTCATTTACAGCACAATATATACAAACTACCACGAATCATTCTCGCATATTGTCAACAGATTACAACACAATTAATTTACCTGAAAGAAACGCATTGTTATATGTAAGTGAATACCTTTTAAACAAATGTTCCACTGCACACAAAGACTGTGAACTTATGGATGCTTATTTGAAGTCTGCGGATACGGAAACCGACTTTTCCCAAGGCCAATTACTCATAGTAATACCACAAAATGAATTCATCAAATTCGTTGAATCGATGGAGGAAACATTTTGCAATTATTTCAACAAAAAATACATAAACCGACGTGTTTTAAAACGCCTACTAGACAAAGTAAGTGATGTATCTTTTCCATTGCCTTGTCCCTGCTTTCCATTGCTATATTGTAAAAAACTTTACTTCAGAATTCGACTTTATTGCACCTTGAAATACAATAATCATGCATTTCGGACTTGTCGTACCGGCGAATATATTTTCCAATTGCCGATTTGTAATAGGGAAGAAAAACTTAAAAAAAGAAAACAATTAAATTGTAATACGTAAATAAATGTTTAAGTCCATTCACATAATGTTTTTTATTGATGTTCTCAAGAAAAAAAAAACATTTACTCGTGCCGAGTGAAAAGTTTGAACTAGAAAAAAATTGAGCTTTGAAGCGTGGTTAATTTATTCTTCAATATCATTGTAAGCATGAGCCAACCATCTGTATTAATTTATTTTGTATCGGCGATAAATGAGAGAAAACCTCTGAGGAAACCTCTTCTCAAACATTCTAGACGTGTACGATCTATCATTGTTATCATAACAATTTGAGAAACCATCAGAAAGAGATGTCCTCACGGTTCCGATTTTTGTCTAACAGAGTACAAGCGAGCGAGACATAGATATTCTGATGCTCTGGGCCCGAGGTGGTTGGCATCATGTGTTGATTGAGATAAAATGTTAGTCTGCAGTAACATAATCAATCAATCATTTATTGCTTTAGTTACAGTTACAGTATTGAATTGGGTAGATGTTAGTACCAATTAAAAACGTAATCTGCCGTACGGCATGCAATATTAAAAACTCTAACATTATCATCACAGTACATCTTTGACTGTATTATGTATGTTTATAAAAATTTAGAAAACTTCTCTCGAAAATCCGACAACCATAACCTAAATAGGTACTAGAAATAAACACAGGCTTGCTGTTCCACATCTCAGACTTCATAAGATTGGTAATTCATTCGTAGGAATGAGTATTAAAATATTTATAAGTTACCACAAAAGCTTGTTGATTTACCAATGCCTAAATTTAAAACACATGTTGAAAATGATTTAATGGCAAAAGCCTATTATACAGTTAAATTATTACTTAAATGAAAAGAATTTGTGGAAATGATAAACTGTTTCGCCTACACCCATGATACTGTACTTAAAAAAATTTGGTGATTAAAAAGAGTAACTGGCGAGTTTCTTGCCGGATCTTCTCGTCAGAATCAACTTTCCGATTCCGGTGGTAGAATCACATTATATTTATTAATTTCTTAGTATATTTTTTGTATCGACATATATGTTTAATTACATGTATAATATACATAGCTATAATTTATATTTTTTTCATGTATGACGATTTGTAAGAGCTGTATATAAGCCTATGCAAATAAAGTACTTTTAAATTTTGAATAATAAAAAAAAAACATGATATTTAATATCTCTTCTCAATGCATGCCCTCCATTGCACCTGTCACATATATAGGTACCTATTTACTCAATTTTATCTTATCCGTTCGTAAGGAAGCAACATAGGTAAGTTAAGTACTAAAATGTAGGTATTCATGTGCTCTCAACTTCTTTATAAGCAAGTAACACATAAATGTATATATACTTACCTATATCCATCCGGTCGCCCGACGTTGCCGTTGGTAAACAAGTTATTTTCGGAGCAACTGCGCAATACGGGAGGCCTATACCTACCTACTTTTGGCTGTTGTTAACCTACGAGTTTTTATATCGCAAACTCTTCGAATAGAATCTAGAATCGTCTGTGTTCACGTCAAAACGGTAGGTCTACTCGAAGAAAGAGATGTAAATGTAATGTATCAGCCTACAGATTGTCCCATTGCAGAGCGAAGGCCTCCATCATAGAAATCAAGTCATCGCTACTATGATGGGATTAGGCTTAATCACCACGCTTGCCAAATGCGGATTGGTGATCGATCACTAACCCGAGCTGTGTTCGAAAAATTCGAAACATACCTTTGGTCGACAGGTACCAAAACCATTAGACCAACGGGGCGTTAAGAAAGAGATGAGACTGAAAGACATCCTTACTTACGGTGCGCAAACCTGGTCGTTGACAGAAAATCAGAAGTCCAAACTCAAGATTTGCCAAAGAGCTATGGAGCGTAGCATTCTGGGGATCAAAAGATCAGATAGACTGCGCAACTCTGACATACGCTCCAAGACGGGAATCGCGGATGTGGGACGAAAAACTGCGAAGTTAAAACGGGAGTGGGCGGGCCATGTATGCAGAATGAACCCTAAAAGATGGACAAAAATTGTCACCCTATGGCAACCGACCGATGGACGTCGACTACGCGGCAGGCCCAAAAAAAGATGGTGTGACGATTTCAATACGTATGTCCAAGAATGGCAAGTAAAGGCATTGGATAGGGAGGAATGGAGAGACTTAGGGGAGGTTTTTGCCCAGCAGTGGGACTCTACAGACTAAATATAAAAAAAAAAGTGACAATTCAACACAACCCCGAGGCCAGTCCAGCAGATACCATCACCTCTCTTTTTTATTGCGGACAGCTAAGGAATTGAATTTCCATGCGAATACTATTTTCCCTGATCGTTAAGTTTAATCCTAATCCTAATGTCTCGGGTATGTAGGTGCGGGAGCACCGGCTGTCCAGAGGAGGAGGAGAATAAATGATGATGAATTCTAAATTAAGGAGTGGGCGCTAATATTACACACCCTCTGAGGCGGTCTGCCCATTTCGTTTGACCGAAGTTTAAAAAAAACCGGCCAAGAGCGAGTCGGACTCGCCCATGAAGGGTTCCGTAGCAGCAAGTAAGATATATGGAAGGTAAATTTCGGTTTACAATCGCCCACTGCTGGACATATGATGTCCAGCAGTGGACGAGTGTGAGTAGCTGGTCTCCCCTAATGTACGCCACTGCTCCCGATTTTCGGCCACTCTCATCCAGCCCACACCAGCCAGCCTTCGAATGTCATCATCCCATCTTGTCGCAGGGCGTCCTACACTACGCTTACCGAGTCGCGGTCTCCACTCAAGGACTTTACGGCTCCAACGGCTGTCAGTTCTGCGGCTAATATGACCAGCCCACTGCCACTTCAGTTTGCTAATTCGGTGATGAAAAAAATGATATGTGCCTCAAAAATCAAATTGCCAAGATGACTACTCGTCCAACCAACCGCTATTTTCACTCGGCTTAGGTATAATTTATCCATGTAATTATAAAGGGTCGAGTTAGTTCTCAAGGACAACGCTTGCTTAGTTAGGTAGGGAGCTCCCCTCGCTGTATTACGTCGTCGAGCCAGTCGTGTCCTTTGCAGCGGTCACTTTCCATCGACTGATTTTTTACCCCCGACGCAAAAACGACAAGTTTGACGTGTCTGTGTCTGTGTGTCTGTCTATGGCATTGTAGCTCCCGAACAAACAAACCGATTATGATTTTGTTTTTTTTTTGTTTGAAAGATGAATAAAGATGAAGAACACTCCCTTTCTTAGCATAAAAATCGATCCAAGATGGCCGCCGTCACAAAGATTTGGATTTTATGTTTTAACACAACTCCCACAATATGGGTATCATATAAAAGGGCTTGAGTAGCAGAATATATTACTTGTGAAAAATTTCAAATCCAAGATGGCCGTCGTCAGAAATTGACGAATATCCTATTTGTTGTTCCAACTGCCTCAATATAAAATTACATATTTGAAATGAGCTAAAAAAGCTCTTTCATATAATACCCCACACGGTACCGTCAAGCATTTTTTTTTAGTTCCTTACCCTAAGTCCCCTAGAGGGCGCCGTAATAAATTTAACGTGATTTCATTCATGACAATAAAGACGCTTCTAACGACGTCATTTGTTCAAATATGATAACTAGTTTAGAAGTTATGAAGGAACAGATGAACAACCATACGTACATATATACAGATTAAAATCATAACCCTCATTTGTGCTTCGCCGTAGTCAGGTAAAAATCGGGTCTTTGCTACGCATCCCCATCCAAGATGCAGTTAGATTAAAATTGACTACACAAGGGAGATATACATATACATAGTTAAGGAGATTGTTGTAAGGGATTTATTTTTTGGACAACCTGTGGGTTAATGATTTTTGGGAACCACGTGACGTAATGATTTGAAAATCCATACTCTGTGGCAATATGCAGGACTAAGACATAATTTAATGATACTTACGCCAAATTCAAAGGTTTTACAAGATTTTACACTTAATAAAATCAGAGGCACTTTAGTTTAAGTGAATAAAAATAAAAGAAATTGTAATTTCAATTAAATACTTAAGTCGTCTTAAGATTTAACTAATAAATAAACTAACACATTTCTATTAAGAAAGCTGTACTCACCTATAATTGATACATGTATCAGAACTATAGTGAGAATTGTAATATATATATAGCGAACAGATCATGCATGTAGATATTGTTGGTTTAATAAATAAATCCAAGATAGTTCCCTGCTTACGACATGTTCGATGTGATAGTAGGTACCACGACTCTATTTTACACACTTGCTAGTTAGTACCTACATGATTGTAGACTTGACAATGCTTTGTTCGTTTGTAATTGGCATTGGGGGTAATTGGCGAGTACATACTGACATCTTATTTATTGACAAAGCATAAATAATTTTCTGAAGAGAACCAGCTCAGTTCTCAACAAAGTTTCTAAGGAACGTGCCTCTTTAATCACTTGACATTGGCAGAGTTCTCTCGTAAGAGCAACAGCAACCCATAAAAAAAAAATTGTATAATATGCTGTTGGTGAACCTAAGTAAATATTTTTTATACTGTGATGATATTCTAAATTATTTTTGCGTATAAATCTAAGGTAAAAATTTTCTTTTTTATTTAGAATTGTCTTGAGCGAATCTATCGTGGCTTTAATTCTCACTCTCGATCTAATTATTAATACTTACACAATTATTGCAATTAAATTGTTTATTTTGGGTGGGGTGGAGGCCAAATTGTGGCCTCCACTCCATCCAAAATAAACCTTCCTTCCCCTTTGCTATTCCCGGATGGAAGGTAATGAAAGTAAATGATATAGATAATGTAATTCTTTCGGCCTTGACGACGCGAAGTCATCGACCCGAGTTTCCATTTATAATTTATTTTATCTGTGAAACGTTATTAAGTAATTTTCTTCTATTACCATTCAATACATATAAATAACATTAGACCGTACGTAATACCAAATAAAAGTACCTACCTAAATCGGAAGCATGGAAGTATTTTGTATTTGTATTGTATTATAGGGACACAAACATTAGGTCTTAGGTGTAATTTTACGTAGGAAATCAATCTATTTTGCTATAAAAATGCCAATCAATGTACAAAAAGACAAAATACCTACCCTAATATTTTTAGGCTAAAATCTCTTCGGGAGTCTCGAATCCAACGCCATGTTGGCTACGCACGGAGCGGCAACGTCGCGCAATCCACTTCCAGAATAACTAGACCTCTAATTTATAAAGCAGACTTGCCGCAGATAAGTTCTAGCTATTTTAGTCGTATCCTATTAACCGGCCAGTGTAAGGTGACCTGAAGTTGTATTGCTTACGTGTGTGGGACAAGTCTAGTTATGGTGGTCGTGTTTGACCCACACAGTCAGGTTATGCATGTGTTACAAATGTCAAATAGTGTTATTCTGGTGCGTTGATAGGTCAGCAGCTGTGGTGTGATGTGTGTACGAGTGTACCAAGAGTTCAGTCTTGTTGATCCCAATATGAGCTTCGAGAGCCTTTGACGAACCAATGTTTTTTCTAGTTGTGGAAGACACACCCTACCTTCCGCCTATTTTAAGGTGACGGGTAGGGCACACTAGCGACGCCAATCGATTTTAATTTTTAGCTACTAAACCGGATCTCTTTTAAACAATTTCGGGGTTACAACCTTTCGGCAAGCACTCATACTAACTCGTGTTTGCCGAGAGGTTTAGTAGCTAAAAATTAAAATCGATTGGCGTCGCTAGTGTGCCCTACCCCTACCCCTACCCTCTAACCCGTCACTTTAAAGGCGACGTTCACCAAGATTTCAAGCAACGGTAATCTCCCGTTTACTGTGCTATAATTGCTGAGTGATGGTTATTCATGTTCACCATAAAAACAGAAAAACAGCGGTTGCTACTGCTTAACTGTCTTTTACGCTGACAGAAGCCAAAGAGTCTCGACTTAGAGCATAGTCTGTAAGTCGTTACCATAAATACATGATGATCTTGAGACGGAAACTAGGATTTTTCAAGAACCTCGAAATCATTTTCAAGAGTACCTATGACAAAACATCATTTAGGACATGATTTCGGCTTACAAAAGAGTCGGTATTGAAAGAAAAGAAAAGTTTGGTCGATTCTGGCTTTTTCTAATACCACAACCAACCGCACTGCAGTTAGGCATGATGATCCGCGTTGAGTTATTTTTCCAAATAGACGATTCAATAGTATGAAAGTCGTCAAACCAATTTATAATTCTCTTTCAACTCCCGTTGAAGATTTACGTATTTATCGTATTTGTCACTTCAAATGGAAAAACCGACCGCATTTAGGCTTTCTTATAAAATGACATGTCTGGTTCTTACAAAAATAAGTCGCATAAATATTATATTGCTGTCTCTTTTTACATAGAGTATTAGAGGTAAGTAAAAACAAGACAGCGATAAGTTTATGACTATTATGTCGATTTAGATGATATAAAACCTGTGCGGATAAAGAATGGGATCGGAAATGGAGACGCAAATAGTGTGCGAGCGAGAAGTGAATAGATGCGCCGCCATTTCTGATCCCATTCTTTATCCGCATACTTTGTATGTCCTCTAAAAATCACTTCAATCGAGTCACTGCGTTTTGCTGTGAAAGACCGACATACAGACAGGCAGAGTACCTACACACTTCCACATTTTATAATATTAGGACAGTTTTACCAATTTTATAATTACACCAATGTACCTGCGCAGAAATCTTCATTTTCGAAAACTGCGGCAAAATCTTAACCAATCACAACGCTCTATTTACGCGCGCCTAAAATTTTAGGCGCGCGTAAATGGAGCGTCCAATTCGAAAGTCGCATGAAGAAATTTCAACTTTTCTTACATAGTCGGTCACGTCACGTGACCTGGTCATTTTGAATGAAGAGTCATAAAAAAATTCGATGAATATCGAAAAGTTGTTGAACAAATGTTGTTCAGAATGGTTGGTAGAACACGTGGTTAAAGGGATGTGAATATTCACATATACACCCTGTAATGTAAACTATTGGATGTCAACTATACATTAGGTAGGTCACCTACTTATTAATGTGCTAGATAGATGTTTTCAGTACATTCTAAAATAAATACATACTCGACCGGGTGACACGGTGACTCGAATCGGAATCGAAAAGAAAATCCTTCTGTAAACACAAGTCACCTTATTACAAAACGCGATCTTAAGTGATTACTTCATCATCATCAGCCCATTTAAGTCCCCACTGCTGGGGCACGGGCCTCACTCAATCACATGAGGGGTAATTGCCATACTCACCACGCTTGGCAGACGGGTTGGCGAGGGTTTTGATATAAATGCAGAGTTTTCCTGCTCTGGGTGCTGATGATCATGCCAGCAGCTTTACCTTAGTCGCCTTTTACGACACCTCGGTAAGAGTGAGGGTGGCCTATTCTACTGTGACGGGACCACACGGCGTAAGTGATTACTTAGAATATAGGTTATTATTAAGCTGCCACACTTAGAGTCGTTGATTAACTTAGTTGGCTACTTAAGAAAAAATATTGACACTTATTTTGATACGCATAAAGACTACCGATATTAAAGTTAATGAACATTAGCTTAAATGACGTCTCTGAGTGCGGCCGTTAGAGTTACTCTACCGTACCGAAGTGCATGTCATCCCGTTAAAAAAGTTTAAGGTGACGGGTGGGGCACACTAGCGACGCCAATCGATTTTAATTTTTAGCTACTAAACCGGATGTATTTAAACAATTTCGGGGTTACAATCTCTCGGCAAACACTTATACTATTTATTAAATAACCATGCATAAATGTTAAATCCGTTTTATTTTTTAAAATTGATTCCCGATTAGTGATGAAAGAGACTCAGGCTTTTAAGGCTTTTAATAAAGACTCGCCTTATTTTTGACGCCTCACGACTGACTCAGTCTTTTAGTCCCCAACCTTTAGTCTTAAGACTAGTCTCATTAGTCGAAGTCTTTTAACTAAAACGCTCAGCAGTTACTTAAACAGCTTAAAGGACTTAAACAGCTTAAAATTCTGGCAACATGAGTCGCCTGAGGATTCGAGAGTCGTAAGCCGGTTCATTATCCATTTGCATAAAAAATTTAACCCTAAAATATGTGTATACAGGGTGGATATCTTAAATGGGTCAGTATGGGGAAGTACCTTAACCGTTGCCGCTACGCGAAAATGATCTTAGGAGACTATTTGTATTTTTTTGTAAAAATATGATCCCCATTCGCAGATTTTCAAAAAATGTACAGTCAACAAGAAAATCACCAGTTTTCAAAAAAAATTGTTCGATGCCAATCGAGCCTGTTTCAGATACTGATCAAAAACTTCTTCGGGACCAACCCAGGTTGGAGTACTAAATAAGTCATTAGACTTAATATGTAGGACATAGTTTTTTTCCTTATATTAATAAAAACGATTTTAATGAAAACTAAACGCTTTACACGAACGCCAGCTCTCTCGAATAAAAACACGTAGCCCTTTAAGTCTCTTTAAGCCGTATAAGGCGTTAAGTCGTTTTAGGCATTTAAGTCGTTTTAGCGCAACTAGTCTTATACGTTAAATGACTGAGTCGTATTATTGAAGACTAGAGTTTGACCAACAAAACGTGACTATAAAGAATGGCGGCAAATTCAAAAAATATTGGGGTGTCAACACTAATTATACTCTGAAAAACGACATTGATACTAATGTTTTTTATATTATTGAGCACACATGATCTCAGCAGACGAGATCAAAAGCTCCCCCATCAGCTCCATTCTCGGGTTTATCCTGGAACTGGAGCTACATGAGGTGCTGTAATAGGTTATGGGGCTGCCACAATAGATCATCTACTGGTCGCAGTGGCTATGAGACGCAGGGCTCACCCTATTTCTAACAAAGAATATCTATGTCTCCATGCAGAAATTTCAAACCTTTCCACAAGCAAACTCCTTTCATTTTGGTTATTTTTAAATTCAAAACCATTTTCATGCAATATTTTTCTCAAAGTCTCACGACCACCACCAAACCCAATTGCTTCTTTAAGATCATTATGGAGACTTCTCAGTGTAGGTACTTGTTTTTTCACACAGTAGTATTCATTTACTTTGTTTCGAATCGCTGAAATATCAAAGCTATCCAAAGATATAATTTTTGGATGTGGTCTCTTTTTCCCAGGTGTGTTCCATTTTCCTTGATTTAATGACCCTTCCTTCTTTATTCTTCTTAGAGTTGAAACACTTATTTCTAAAAGAAAAATACCATAACAAATGTTAAATGAATAAAGTATTATAAAAAAAAACTTTTGGCACACAGGTTTACACATATTACAGTAGCTGTGACTTCATTGAATGTAAATTTTTCACATCATTTTTTATGTATGGGGATATACAAACATGAATTTAAGAACTAAGCACTGATATAGATATATGTAGTTTTCAATTCAATGACAAATCCATATCTAATATCGTCTTTTACGAAACTTAAGCAGGTTCCCCCTACCAGACGAATCCAATGAAAATCACAATAACAGTGTTATTTTATGAACAAAAAGAAGCAAAAGCTAAAAATCCTAAAGGTAAAAGTGTTTACCTGTCATTGAAGATATTTTTTCTAAATATTGCGTTTCACTAGATAAAACTTCCTTTTGTTCAAGTGATGTAATATTCTCGACAATCTCTTTAATTTTCAGTTTCGTCTCACTAGAACATGAAGTTTCTGAAAGACAAACAAAAACGTAGGTTATTAATTTCGAATGAAAGTAAAAAGTAAGTATACCGAATTAACCTACAATTGTTTACGATTGTAGTAGTCCTTCATAGAAAAAATTAAAATAATAGACGATAACAATAAAAGAAGGAATGTAAAGTATCAAAATTATAACTTCAAGTACACAAAACTAACCTATAAGCGACGTGATTGAGTTCAGTTGACGTTGTTTTTCAGCAAATATTCCTTCCATTTTGCTTTTTACCTCGCTGAACTTGTTTATCATAGTAAACAATAGCCTCCTTACATTGCTTTTAACCGGTTTCGCCATGATCGCAAGTAAAATCAACAAAAGAACCACATCAAAACTCACAGACGCTGTAAACTTTTGACAATCGTTTGACAACTTATAATTGTTGCCATAATAAAACTTTTGAAAATTGACCGCGTCACGTTTCGTTGGTTTTAGTCTAACAGCTAAAGTCTTAATTTTAAAGCAAAGTTGCGTATAAAGAGGCGAGTCCTATCTTAAACGACTTAAAGGACTGAGTCTCTTTCATCACTATTCCCGATAAAAGCGATCAGTTTTGGCGTGAATCAATTTTTCGCGTACAAAAACGGACCCAAAATTTGTGCATGGTTATTTAATAAATAGGATAAGTGTTTGCCGAGAGATTGTAACCCCGAAATGGACAAAATTTCATATTTTAACATGTCCATATTGTTTTTTTATATGAAAATAGACATAAAATGAACAGACCCTTATTTTTTCTTTTTTCAAAATTTGGCCATTTTCATACATAAAAAAATTATTGAAATTCTTTATATTCTAAATAGACGCGCAAAATGACGTCATCGGACGGCTGAATATAGCGAAATTCCTTTGCTTATCATTGTTTTAATAAAAAAAGGTACTACTGCCAAAGGTGAATAATACTAGTGTCAACATTGTCAACGTCATTCATTCATTCAACGTTGACAAGTTGTCTTTTTTAGACAGTTGCATGTCATGGGTTTGGCATTTCGTAAATTTAAAACTATAATGTGCTAAGCAAAGAAATACTTTACATTCTGCCGTCCGATGATATTTTTTTCTCAGTAAATAAGCAATATTAAAAATAAATAAATATATATTCGAGCAGCGGAAAAGTTAATAAAGAATTGGTATTCTTTGTTTCATAGCTTATCAATTTTGAAATGTTGTCCATTGTTTAAAATAAATCCGGTTTAGTAGCTAGAAATTTAAATCGATTAACGTCGCTAGTGTGCCCTACCCGTGGAAAGCGATAACTTTGGGCGCAGCTGGGAATGACGCGCTGAGATGAAACATCAGGTTAAAAATAATAGATACACCATCAAAAGTAAAATGTTTATTAATAGACAGCTAACATTAATCGTAAATCAGCCTAATCTCTCTTTTTATGGAAGATACTGCAGTCAATATCATTACCAGTGATCGGAATAGGCAGTTTAGGATCAACGACCTCAAACATTAGATTAGTATGGATACGCCCGCGGGATTGCGAGATTTCGGAAATGTTCTATACGTGTAACATACATTTTCTCCAGAAATTAAAAAAAAGAACAACAGAAACATTATTTATTTGCTTAATACACAATTTGATACAATGATGTTATAAAAAGTATCATGGACACGGTATCCAGCCTGCCAGCAGGCGCGCAAATAGATTAAGTAGAATGAAGTATAATGTAATTAACAAAACTTATAAGTAGGTACTTAATTTTTTTCAAATATTATATCTTAAATTAATACACTAAGATCTATGCATTTGAATACTAGTGACATCTATATTATAGTTAGGGTTTAAAATAGGTCTACATTATATTACGTAATTCAAATGTGAGATCATTTTCAGATAAGTAAGTTCTTTTTTTAAATCTAATCTTATAGTATAATAAGTATTGTATTTTACATTTATACAAATTAAGTAATTAATAACTTAATATAAATAAATAACAATTTAAAAATAAAACATATTTAAAAGTATAATCTAAGGTAAATAATAAATCTTTTTGTTTCCTCAATAATAATAGTGTCTACATACGAAACGCGCACAGTACAAACATTTGTGTGCATGAACATATCTGTTTGTATTGGTCTGGGCGTTATCTATGTATTATACGTATGTATTTACAAAAGAAAAGTATTATATGTATATAATATTTTTATTTTTTGGAATTTGTAATCCCACTGTTGATTCTGATATACGGAACACAGGTGCTTGAGCTACCTATCTCGGACTCAGATCAATGTATGTGATGTTGTGAAATATTTCTTTATTTAAGTATGTTAAACTAAACATTTAGTATAAGCAATTCCTATCGAAATTTTCATCCATTTATATGCACCGTTAGCGTATCTATGTCTATATTTCGTCAAAAATTGTACACCTAATTCCAATCACTGATCGTTACCATGAAATATTTACGTATGCAAAGACGGGTCTAGCTAATATTGATATCAACGAGTTTTTTACTTTCGCGCTAGGCTATCGTATCGTGTCTCTCCTGTACACGTTAAGATTGGTCTGTCTTACGTCGAACAATGCCGAGATTACTGTACGCGCACGTATACATTTGTGCGTAGTCTATTGACCACGTGAAGAGAAGAAGTGTTTTGTGTATTTTGTGTCATTCTCATTACCATCCATAAGACATTCACTGATCTGGATGCCTCTTACTTCTAGGACATCTCAGTTCCTCTCAGCTATTCTAAACTCTTTCAATATTCTTTATTTTTTAACGGTAGACCCTACAGGATTTTTTCCTCCTTTGCTCTCCTTCTCGTGAAAGAGTCTTTTTATTACCATCGCTGTATTTCGGTTTGAAGCGCTTCTTCCGGTTTCGAATACGCGTTACGTTAGCAAACTTTCTCTCCAGGCCAGTATCATTCACTATGGTATCCGTCTCCAAGGAGTTACGAACATGTGTTCATCCTCCATCCTCTGCTCCATCTGTTCATCCTAAAGTGTTCAATTGTATAGTTCCTTTTGATACTTCTATTATAATGAGTAATGGAGATGGGCGGCATCTATTCTCATTACTATTAGCTCAATTCTCATTACCATGTTTGTTATAAATCAATTAATGAACAGGACGTGTCCTTACACTTTCACAGATGTATATCCCTGACTTTCTTCATCCAGTCACTGCTAGCTCCTCGATCAGTCCTTCTAAAGACTGCAGTCTAATGAGTGGCAGGGCGTCCTATCGCACTATTTCTTGCCTTACTTCGCTCGGTCTCCGCTCCAAAATGTAAAGACACTTGCTCGATCATTTTTTCTGACTTGTGGTATTATTTGAAGATGAGGCTAAATTGTTTAAAGAACTTTCTATTTTCATGAGTATAGTTATATGATAGTTTTTTACATGAGGAATATTTTCATTTCTCATTACCATGTCTTAAAATCTTCATCAGGTATTATCAATAGGATCATACAGCCCGTAATTTTGTAGTTATAATGAGGGATTGTGAGGTGAGTACTGCGGGTTCGATTCCCATATTTCTGTTGATGAAACAGAAACCGTGTGAGTTCAAATAAAGAAATACTTCCAAGAAAATTACTTTAGTTCGAACTATTGCCATCAGTCAAAACACATCGCACACTTCGCACATCGCACACACCGCAAAGTTTATCTTTTCTCCTATCAATAGAAGAATGAGTTTTTAATGTCGGAAAATAGGCAGAAAAACAAATGAGCACAAATACAATACTTAAATAGTTTAATGAATTTAACGCCTAAACACAAAAAAAAATGTTCATCACCCGATTGCTTTTCAAGGGTGAGAGTCTAAGCATTTTTCTGGATTAGCGGTGGTTTCAGTTATAATATGACTTGCAATCATGTGAAATGCTTTCCCTTTTGCTTTCCTTTTTAAAAAAAAGAAATAACTTAAAATTAAAAAGATGATAATGAAAGACCTGATTGATCAGTAAAACAAAATGAAGAGTAAAGTATTTATTAAATAAATAATATCATATATATCAGCCTATTTGCTCGGGAATGAACTGCCACAGCGGCCCCTTACAGCCATGCTCAATCACTTCAATCGCATACTCCTGCTTCACCACCACTCGCGAACTTGTGTCATTACCCTCCACTCGCGTTGTCTCATTACCATCCGCGATCATGTCATTACCATCTGCGATAATGTCATTACCTTCCTGACTAGGGGATGACACCACAACGGGTGGCGGGTTCGTTGTGAAATCGACGGGGTACTCCACCACTTCGACCTTGAACAAAGAAATAAATTTCAGCTATCACATAAAAGTTTAAAAAGCTGGAAAGCTAAGCTTCTTCATGAACCGGCCGGCTCGATCAGACAGATACCACGACTTCACAGAAAACCGGCATAATATGCGCCTGCTTTTGTTTGAGTGAGTGAGGATACCAGAGGGCCATTTGAGGGCAAAGAGAAAAGTTAGCAACACACTTGTGACTCCACTAGTGATGCGGGTGCTCGTTCTATCAGCTCGTCTATCACCTATAATATAAAATACGAAAATACGTCACGAAAAGCATCTGTCAAATATACGTGCTCTAGATAGAATAGAGCAGGTGCTATTCATCTAGGTGTATCCCGCTTCTTGTCATATTGTGTAATTCCCGGTTACGTCCAAAGCTGCTGCAGCACCATCGGATTCGTACCTTGAGATAATGCGTGCGAGTATACAGCTGCTTTCTCTTGGTTTTTCTGTATGTGATAGGTGGCAGACGAGCACACGGATCACCTGATGGTAAGCGATTGCCGCCGCCCATGGACACCCGCGACACCAGTGGAGTTACAAGTGGGTGGGTGGTATTTGTTGGTATCCACCACAGCGAGCGCGTACTGGTTTTCATTACCATAATATGGGGTGGTGGGTATGGATTGTGGTGTAGGCCCCCTCTTGGTAGTGAATTTCTCATCTTCGTCGTACGTACCTTGGGATAATGCGAGAATTCAGCCCCTTTCTCTTGCATATTATCCACCATAGAGAGCGTGTACCCATTCTCATTACCATATGAAGTGATGAATATGGTGGTATAGGCGGTTTCGGCCCATCTTCGTCGTACGTACCTTGGGATAATGCGAGTATTCAGCCGCTTTCTCTTGCATAGTATCTACCATAGAGAGTGCGTACCCGTTCTCATTACCATATGAAATGGTGAATATAATATGGCGGCATAGGCGGCTTCGGCCCATCTTCGTCGTACGTACCTTGGGATAATGCGAGTATTCAGCCGCTTTCTCTTGCATAGTATCCACCATAGAGAGCGCGTACCCGTTCTCATTACCATCGGGAGTCGCGGAAATGGTAGTATAGGCTGCCTCGGGGTAGTTGATAGCTTCGAGCACTTCGTCTGGCATAACCAGGTACGCGTCCATCCCGGTCTCTTCGTACTGTTTCTCCCTTTAACAAAAAAATAAATTAATGCGCTACCGGCTGTGGGATAGCCACTTTCATCCTGAATGGGCTGGCTGGAATGATAGTTCGGCCGCACAGAATCCAGTTGAGGTGACGGGTAGGGCGCTGGGCGACCACGGCGATACGGCATAATAATTTCGGCAGAGACAATTTTCTTGTTTTGTACTTTTTAGAGCGTGTTTTTTGGTAGTCGGGTTTTAACTATAATGTATCAATACGGGGATTAACGTTACAGCGTCCGCTCGTGACCACGGCTGCTGTAACGTAGCCGAAACGTCGAGTCACATAATAAATATCGTGTTAATCCCCGTATTGATACATTATAGTTATAATGCAACGCGAAAATCTAAAAAACTAGTCGGTTTTAGTTTTTTAACTGTATTTTTATTTAACATATTTTTAGTTATGTACATAAAATTACATAATCGAAATGTGCTAAAAAGCTCTTCAAGCAAAATGTCGAGCAAAATATGTGAGTACACAATTTTGTATCAGATAATTAATATCGTGTTAGTTCCGGTCTTGATACCTTCAAGATTTTTTTTTCTTTAGTATTTTACTCTTAATCTCCTAGAGGGCGCTGTAGTCAATTTAACCTGACGTCATGTAGCCTATAACCAGAAGACAATCACAACGCTCCTAACGACATTTTGTTTGACCTCATTTGTTCAAATATGATAACTAGTTTAGAAGTTATGAGGGAACAGATGAACAACCATACATACATACATACAGGTCAAAATCAAAACCCTCCTTAAAAAGAAGATAGTAAAATAAGTACTTACTGTATCTCAATCTCATTGACGATCTCATCTGGATGATTTGCAATTGTGACCGTAAACGTTTCACCTGTCATGTCACTGACATTCATCTCGCTGGCACATGTGGCATCGGCGACACTGGCACACGCGTCGTTAGCGCAGGTGGCACTGGCACATGGGACACTGGCACATGTGACGCTGGCACATGTTTTGCCGGCACATGGTGCACTGGCACATGTCCTGTTGGTAGTAATGAAATATAGCAATAGCAAATACTTAGCATGTTATTTCATGAATAGCAATAATAAAACTATTTGAAGTTTCTAATTTTCATGATTGCTAAAATTTATAGATTTTTTTAGATAGATCGCCTGATGGTAAGCGATTGCCGCCGCCCATAGATCACCCGAGACACCATTGGAGTCACAAGTGCGCTGCCAACCTTTAAACCCCCCCTTTCCCCCGGATTGCGCCTGCGGTACCCTCACTCATAGATAGCACATATTCATCGATTTTATTGATATTAGCAATTTAATTCTTAATAGCACGATAATTCATATTAGCATAATAATCATTAAATCATAATAGCATAGCAATAGCACGTAGCATGCTAGAATGAAAAATAGCACTTTAACGAATTAATGAAGGGGTTTTTTGCGTGTGAAAAATCCGCTAGATGGCGTACTGTTGGACTGAGGTCCAACATCAACCGCATTGGTTGATTTAAGTTTAGTCAAATATTGACATTTTGACAGATCACGTTTAAAAATAAACAATCACATTGTATATGGACCTCACTCCTATAGTACTCCATCTAGCGGATGTTTCACACGCGAAATCCTTCATTGCCTCAAGCCGCAAAGCAAGCCATGGCAGCCTGTAAGTGAATCTGCTGTTTCTATCCTTTAAAGTTTATATACTCACAGAAAACCGGCGTGAAGCAGTGCATGCGCTGTTTCGCTGCGTGAGTGAGGGTACCGGAGGCCCAATCCAGGGAAAGGGGGTTAAAAGGTAAGCGGCGCACTTGTGACACCACTAGAGTTGCAGGTTTCCATGGGCGGCGGTAATCGCTTACCATCAGTGATCCGTTCGGCTCGTCTGCCACCTATATCATAAAAAAAATATACTTAATGGTTTTTAGTGTAAGATTTGTTAGCTACGAACGCCCTATTGGTCTAGTGGTTTAAGTACCGGGCCGTGATCTCGGGGTCCTGGGTTCGATTCCCGGGATCGAGCAAAAAGTATGTTTCGAATTTTTCGAACATTGCTCGGGGTTTGTGATCACCAATCCGCATTTGGCAAGCGTGGTGATTAAGCCTATTCCCATCATAGTAGCGATGACTTGATTCTATGATGGAGGTCTATGCCCTGCAGTGGGACAGTCTATAGGCTGATACTTTACTTGTTAGCTGTCTTATAAATAAATAAGCATAGTATGAAATTATCAAAAAATAGCAATAATTGCCCACTTTACCTATTTGGGCAGGTAGCACTG
>JADPWL010003052.1:0-100001 GCA_019059595.1 Marasmia exigua
AGTCAACCTTTAACTCCCCTTTCTCCCGGATTGGGCCTCACTCACGCAGCGAAACACAGCACAGTGCTGCTTCACGCCGGTTTTCTGTGAGGTCGTGGTATCTCCGGTCGAGCCGGGCCCATTCATACCGATGCGTGGCTGTCCTACGGTCAACGGTTGTGTGTTTAAAAAAAAAATGTTTTGACTTTTTTGTGGCCGGGATTGTCCTCACCCCCCGTCGTACTATGATATGAGAGCCAGGGACTCCTCCCTCCCTTCGTAAGTAGATGATACAACGAGCCTCCCCGCCCTTCGTAGCCGCTGAGGGATCAAGACTACCCCTGACCCTTGAGCTAGATCTGAGGATTTTTATTGTATGTACACTAATATCTCAGGACTTTTATAATAGTGACACAGCATACTCTGTCAATTAAGACGTGAAAATAATTGATGGCGCCACTGCCGCCTACATCATTAGGTATGGTAACCCCATTGCTTAAAAAACATGGGAACTACGTTAGTTCCTCAAAAATCCGTTGTCATGACTTTTTTGACGCAGTATATATTGGCTCTCCTCAGCCTGATTGGCGAGCCAGCTTCCAAACATATAGTAACCCTGCTGTTACTAAATTCTTGTTTTTTACGTAAAGTAATTTAATCGAGACTCGATATTTTATTTCGAGACTGCAGCAACCCTGAGCCTCACCTACATTGAGCAGGCAGTTTTAATTCCTCGAATGCTTGAAAGGTCGATGGCTGCAGCAATCAAGTAATTGAGTAATAACTTCGCTATTTATTGTATAATTGTGCAGTCGTTATGAGAACATGGCGGACTACCATAACCATAGAGTAAGGTAAATAGTTGGTAACTTCCGTTTGGCGCTGTCAGTAGAGACAAAAAGTCTGAGTAAGAAAAACTATAGCTTCGTGATGAAAAACTGTGGGACCTTTTACCGTAGACATGCGCCCTAACCCATGGTTTAGACAACGGGCGCTTTAAAAGGAATGTGCTCATAATCGCCACTATCGATATTAATATATTGGCAGCGCTAGTTTACTCGATGTAGCGTGTTAAGGCGACGGGTAGCCCTAACAAGCGACACCATTCGTTTTTAATTGTTAGCTACTAAACCGGATCTATTTTAAACAATTTCGGGTTTACAACCTCACGGCAAATACTTATACTATTTATTAAATCACCATGCACAAATGCTGGGTACGTTTTTATACGCGGAAAAATTTATTGACGCTAAAAGTGGCCACTTTTGGCGGTACTCAATTTTTCGCGTACAAATGTTGGATCCGCATTTGTGCATGGTTATTTAATAAATAGTATAAGTGTTTACCGTGAGATTGTAACCCCGAAATTGTTTAAAATAGATCCGGTTTAGTAGCTAAAATGTATAATCGATTGGCGTCGCTAGTGTGCCCTACCCATCACCTTAAGGACCTGAACTAAAAACTGTCAAAGAGGCGGCTGGCTGATCTCTCGCTTTATTACATTATAGCTAGCCGTGTTATTTTTTTATTTTATTTTATTAGGACAACCAACAAGATAAACACTGTTACACGCAAAAAAGTATAGAGACAAACATAATCTTAAAGCTAAATTGTCACCTTACTTATATGTTGCCACGGCGTGCAATGTGGACTATAAGTGCGTTAAAAATAAACAAAAATTGTGATGTGTTCACTTGTTTTCACTAACGAATAGGTGATATAGGAGATGCAGCACTTGACGCCTGAATTTTTAAGGCTTATTTGGGAAAATATCTATTAATTATATCTATATTTAAATGACGTACATATAGTATGGCTCCGAATATATTCCGGCTTTTTTTAAACACCCGACGCAAATACGACGAGGTGTTATAATAAGTTTGACGTGTCTGTGTGTCTGTCTATGGCATCGTAGCCCGAACAAATGAACCGATTTTGATTTTGTTTTTTTTTTGTTTGAAATATGAATTAGGGGGAGTGTCCTTAGTTATGTTGGATAAAAATCGATCCAAGATGGCCGCCATTGTAGGTTTTAACACAACTCCCACAATATAAGTATCATATAAAAGGGCTTGAGTAGCAGAATATATATATTGTGACAATTTCAAATACAAGATGGCCGCCGTCGGGGGTTTTTTAAATTTAATTTTTATTCAGCCGCATTCAATGTTTAGATAACAGCTAGCCGTAATGTAATACTGCGGATTATACAATCCGACTGCGATATATGTATACAAGAGGTTGGCGGTCTTGTAACTATTAATTAATCCATTGATCCACCACCGCACCCTTCTTTTGCTTGCTGGCCAGTTACCCTAGAGCTGCAAACGGGTAATCCGCACTGTCCCACAAATCCACTAAACCACCGGTGTTGCCGTCCGCGGAATCACCGACCGGTTGTACTGTTACGGGCCGCGGACACGTGAGTTCGTGCGTCGACGTATGTTGAGTCCGCGCCACAAGTCCCAGCGGCAAAACACGGAGCTAAATTTTGGGATTCCTTGTCTTTGGGTCTCGAAGTTAAGCACAACTTGAGCACGAATTTTGACAGTTGAGTCATACTTCAACTGTCAAACTTTGTGCTGAAATTGTGTTTAACTTCAAATTCTCAATTCAGAAACCGGCCCTTTATATAAGCGTAGAGATTATATTCTCTTTGCTTTATATCAACAAAGCTCTGAATGTTGACGCGACAGAAGTGACGCCTATCACGAGACTTCTTCGTTAGCTACATCCATAGACTTAGGATGCCGCCCTGCTAGGCTATATCGCAGATTTCCTCGATTCACTTTTTTATGTGATAGGTAGCAGACGAGCAGACGTATCGCCTGATGGTAAGCGATTGCCGCCGCCCAGACACCCGCGACACCAGTAGTGGAGTGCCAAAAAAAAAATAGTAACAGAAGGTCGAGTCTACTCGGCGTCAAAAAAATTGCATCTCCGGGAACATAATTTTAAATTGTTTTATGGTGTTACTAACCCTTACAAAAACGCATATGTACTATAGAGGTGGGTCGTTAACGGATTTTAGGTTAACGAAACGATGCTGTTAATGTCATCCTATAAACCTATTAAAAAGCCGTATTAACAGGATTTCATTAACTCTGATACAATTGTAACGTCCGGTTCATTTTAGGCCCTCGGTTTCTGTTGATCAACTCGTTTTTGCGTTAGCAACTTCGGTTAACGTTAGCACCTTTTGAATGTACGTTGAGTTAACCTAAAGCTTAAATTTATGAACCAATTTTATTTAATAAAAAATAACTTGATACCACAAATGTTACATAAAAAGGTCACATTTTGCTTACGAAAAGCATTATGTATAGTTACGCTTTCTTTTATTGTTATAAAAGGGTCAACACAATTTGAATGCACATGCACAATGGATTCGCATTTTATGATGCAGACAACTTTATTTGATTATATCGCTAAATATTTACATTCATTACCGAAAGTGTGTTTAGTTGCCCATATTGAAAAACGATTTCTTATAATTGATCTCTCTTAAGCACAAATCTACGATATAGCTACGAAATGTATATGGAATCCGTGTCTTCTTCTTCTCTTCATCTTTGCGTGTAATTCCAGTTGTGTCCAAAGCTGTCAATTCTTGATTTGGGAAGTCTGGTGATTACAAAGAAGCGACTGCCGTCAGACCTACGCAACCCTTTAACAGGGGAACCAAACCAACTGAATCATGGTTATGTTTCAGAAACTATCCGAAGCCAACACCCGCTGCGTTTCTCCTCTGTTTGGATGCGACAGATATAGATGGGGATTAACTACAGGACATCTTCGCGTTAAGGCTCCTAATCTCCTCACGATTTCTCTCAACAAAGGGGAATGGTAGAATAGCTCTAATTTCTCATGAACCTAAGACCTCATGTTAAGAGAGCGCACTTTTTTATCCTCTCCGTTATCATTCACTCGCAAATGTCTAGCTCATTCCCTAGGAACAAAGAATTATTGTGTCCTTAAACTTGAAGATAATGCATTAATTTAGCATAATATTAAGGAAATGGCTCTACTGCTCTGCTTCCAACAAAGCAAAGAGGTCAGTGTGATAGCAGTCCCGAGGGACAAGGAACATGTTGTTGCAGTCAACGCATTCATTAAGCATTGTGATAGCGTGAGATATGAGTCACATCCTTCGTTACCTATCTGTAAACACAATAACTCATTACGGGTATTGTTAGTGGCAATAATGTTTCTAATTTTTGTTCAATTGTCCATAGATTATGTATTTATCTAAAATTTATTTTTGTTTGATAGTAGTTTCATATCTAGGTAATATCTCTAAGGCCACCAGGCCACCCTGAATTAATATCCTCCAACACAAGTGCACTTCTATCCCTTACCCTCATAGACTCTGATGGGACACCTGCTTGACACACAGGAGAGAGAGATTGGTGGCAGGACCAACGGCTTAACGTGGGGTATAATACCGCCAACTTCCAGAGCTCCGAGCTGACCTATAAAATTTTTGACGCCACTGACGCACTGCGCCGCTAAGGCGGTCAACCCATAATTGGTAAGACAACATTTGATAGAGTGGTTTGTAGACTTATTAATTGTACCATTGATTTGGTAACAAGACACTTGATTCTGATAGTTCCCTTTATTACATTAAATTTTAAGGATAGGACTTGGCAAGAAAGACAAAATACTTGTATTGCATCTGTCAGCTGTATTTTTTTTATGTGATAGGTAGCAGACGGAAGCAGAGACGGATCGCCTGTAGTAAGCATTCCCGCCGCCATAGACCCACCCGCGACACCAGTAGTGGAGTGTCCAAAATTAATTTACAACTGTGTGGATTAAAGAATTGATCACAAATGGCGGCGCATCTATTTATTTCTCGCTCGCACACTATTTGCGTCTATACTCGCCCCCACGAGTGCGAGTAAGACGCAAATAGTGTCGAGCGAGAAGTGGATAGATTGGCCGCCATTTCTGATCCATTTATTTTTATCCGCACAGGTTGTAGTAACAGAAGGTCGAGTCTACTCGGCGTCAAAAAAATCGCATCTCCGGGAACATAATTTTAAATTGTTATATGGTGTTACTAACCCTTACAAAAACGCATATGTACTATAGAGGTGGGTCGTTAACGGATTTTAGGTTAACGAAACGATGCTGTTAATGTCATCCTATAAACCTATTAAAAAGCCGTATTAACAGGTTTTCATTAAAGGTAACAGGATTTCATTAACTCTGATACAATCGTAACGTCCGGTTCATTTTAGGCCCTCGGTGTCTGTTGATCAAATCGTTTTTGCGTTAGCAACTTCGGTTAACGTTAGCACCTTTTGAATGTACGTTGAGTTAACAAAAAGCCGTTAACTCGTTAACATTAGATTAGCGGTTGAATAAAGATGTTCGTTGAATTAACGCCCACTCCTGCTACCTGATATTGGTGTAATTTAAAAGCTTAAATTTATAAACCAATTTTATTTAATAAAAAATAACTTGATACCACAAATGTTACATAAAAAGGTCACATTTTGCTCACGAAAAGCATTATGTATAGTTACGCTCTCTTTTAATGTTATAAAAAGGTCAACACATTTTTGAATGCACATGCACAATGGATTCGCATTTTATGATGCAGACAACTTTATTTGATTATATCGCTAAATATTTACATTCATTACCGAAAGTGTGTTTAATTGCCCATATTGAAAAACGATTTCTTATAATTGATCTCTCTTAAGCACAAATCTACGATATAGCTACGATATGTATATGGAATCCGTGTCTTCTTCTTCTCTTCATCTTTGCGTGTAATTCCAGTTGTGTCCAAAGCTGTCAATTCTTGATTTGGGAAGTCTGGTGATTACAAAGAAGCGACTGCCGTCAGACCTACGCAACCTTTTAACAGGGGAACCAAACCAACTGAATCATGGTTATGTTTCAGAAACTATCCGAAGCCAACACCCGCTGCGTTTCTCCTCTGTTTGGATGCGACAGATATAGATGGGGATTAACTACAGGACATCTTCGCGTTAAGGCTCCTAATCTCCTCACGATTTCTCTCAACAAAGGGGAATGGTAGAATAGCTCTAATTTCTCATGAACCTAAGACCTCATGTTAAGAGAGCGCACTTTTTTATCCTCTCCGTTATCATTCACTCGCAAATGTCTAGCTCATTCCCTAGGAACAAAGAATTATTGTGTCCTTAAACTTGAAGATAATGCATTAATTTAGCATAATATTAAGGAAATGGCTCCACTGCTCTGCTTCCAACAAAGCAAAGAGGTCAGTGTGATAGCAGTCCCGAGGGACAAGGAACTGTTGTTGCAGTCAACGCATTCATTAAGCATTGTGATAGCGTGAGATATGAGTCACATCCTTCGTTACCTATCTGTAAACAACAATAACTCATTACGATGGTATTGTTAGTGGCAATAATGTTTCTAATTTTTGTTCAATTTGTCACATAGTATTATGTATTTATCTATCTACTAAAATTTAATTTTTTTTTATGATAGGTAGTTTCATATCTAGGTAATATCTCTAAGGCCACCAGGCCAACCCTGAATTAATATCCTCCAACACAAGTGCACTTTCTATTCCCTTACCCTCATATTCCGATGGGACACCTGCTTGACACAACAGGAGAGAGATTGGGGGCAGGACCAACGGCTTAACGTGGGGTATAATACCGCCAACTTCCAGACTCCGAGCTGACCTATAAATTTTTGACCCACTGACCACTGCGCCGCTAAGGCGGTCAACCCAGAATTGGTAAGACAGACATTTGATAGATTGGTTGTGGACTTATTAATTGTACCATTGATTTGGTAACAAACACCTTGATTCTGATAGTTCCCTTTATTACGTAAAATTTTTAAGGATAGGACTTGGCAAGAAAGACAAAATACTTGGTATTGCATCTGTCAGCTGTATTTTTTTTATGTGATAGTTGGCAGACGATGCAGAAGGATCGCCTGATGGTAAGTGATTTCTTATTAATCCATAGAGAACCACTGAATCCAGTGGAGTCACAAGTGTGCTGCCAACCATTAAAAAAATGTATTATTGTAACAATTGTTGGTAGACACAACAATAAATAAAGAAGTATTTTGCATTGGGAAAACTCAATATGTGGTTGAGTATACATAGTTATAGATTTAAAATGAATTACTGAGATAGATTAAGAAAAACTTTAAAGATAGCTATTACTTAATAAAAGTATTTTGAAATTTAATAAATGGTTTAACTGGTTATAGGAGGGGAAAGGAAAATATTCAGTCCTCGGGATTTGAGGATTCTTCTCAGGAGATTTCGGGAACAGGAGGGTGGTGCTTGGACTGCAACATGAGGAAAAAATGTTAGTATCACAAAAATATAACATTTCGGTTACATATGGATAGTACTTATAATATTTTTATGACATCATCATAGTTTATGATACAAACTTGTTTGTTATATATAAAGAAATGTGTAGCTGCTACAAGAAAGAAATAGGAGCAAAATAAGCCAACCTTAGTCAATGGTACTTTAGTTAAATTAGTTTTCTTACCCAGGTAATAAAAAATAAAATATAAAATCCACTGACTACAACGTGAGATTCTTAGCTAATAATAAGTGTGTATTAAAGATATCTTAATCTAAAAAGGCATTAAGCAGAAAGACGAATAAATTCGGCTCTTTCATATACATAAATGGTATCAAAATGCCTCATTTGCATAATTTAATTGGTTTTATGGTTAGATAACATTTTACAACACATTTCTAGGTTACGAGTTAAATTAACAGCGCACATATACGCACTAGCATACGTAGAATCGCAAATCTAGACCACTGAGATCGATTTACCACGGTAGGAAGTGTAAATCGAGGTTGAAATCACAACTTTCGTTTCTACTTCGCCGATCAAAGAAGCCATGTTTTCATCTCTTATTTTTTCTCAAATTTCAAATTTGGAATCTCTATCAAGGGCATGCTACTCACCTTAGACCGGGCGATTGAATTCCTTCGTCCACCAAAACAGCGAAGCAAAGTAATCCTCCGTAATTGGATACACACACTTCACCACAACATAACACTTCAACACACGCTATATTAACACAAATAACACCAAGTAAATAACAATGAACAGTTCACTAATAGTTAATAAGGCACTTGTAAACAGTTATGTGTTGATTTTAGACAAATTCTATTAAAAAACAAGTCGGCGTTTCAAGTTGTAAGAAAGTTGCAAGTTTGACAGTTCGGTTTTCTTGAGACGTTCACGTCAACACGCGTCCGACACGAGCGCGGTCCGAAACATACACACACGACTATTAGGAAGTTGACAGATTTAAATTAAATAATTATTATTATTTTAAAATATGTATTAAGGATAATTTGATTTACTGTCCCAACCTTGATATTGTGGTTTTCCTTCCTTTATGTCAGGTTTCCTTGTTTCCTGGATAAAATAGTTGTGGACTGTGGTTATTATAAATTACGAACGAGGATTTGCCCGCGGCATCACTCGCGCTAATTTTTTTTATGATAGCAGGTGGCAAACGAGCAAGCGAGTCACCTGATGGAAAGTAATCAACGCCGCCCATGATCATCCGCGAAATCAGAGAGATCGCTAATGTTTTGCCGGCCTTTTTAAAAAAGAGTACGCTCTTCTCTTGAAGGTCCCTAAGTCGTAGCCGTTGGGAAATACTCCTGCAGCTAAACCGTTAGGGGTAACACGGTCTTGCTCCCAAAAAGGCCGCATAGCAATTTTATTCTACCTTGAAAATTGCGGGATGCTCCATACAAACTTCCACTCCCCATTTTAGGAAAGTGGGGGTTAGAAAGAGACAAAATAGTCTAAGTCACTCTCCATCTCTCTAAAAAAATTGCCGTGAAATACGGACAAATAAGCAACGGCATCGCTTACCATCAGGTGGCAAACGGGCATATTGATTTCATCCATCTATCTATTTGAATTAGTGGTGGTGTCATGATGAATTAGAATTAAAATTCCAGTGGCGGCCAACTATAACTCTGTATCTATTCCTCTTCTATTGTGATATCGTTTGATTGCCATACCATAACCATCATGGTGCTACCCATACCACGTTGTAGGCGACCGTGAACGCCCGCGCCATTATTTATTTTCAAGATATATCTATTTTGGTTCAATCCTTGAACATACAATACACTGCATGTGTGTGTGTATCGGAGTCTGTTTGAAAGCAATCTGAGCAGGAAAAAATATTAGCGAGCGGATGCGGCCACCGCAGATGTAGTAAGCTTAACCAAGTTTAGAGGTTTAAAGTCACAAATAATTTTCCTCCTGTACCTACCGAAGCGATGAAAGTTAGCAGATAAACAAATTGATGTAGGTAGCTGTCACAAACATACATACCTTAAAACACGCCATATTACTTCGGTCTTCATCTAGGTATGTATCTATGTTTGTTAAAAAGAAATATTAACCATCCACGATACCCACCAGCCAATTATAGTTTCTGAGCTATTGCCTGTTGGGCTTGCAGCCTGTTTTCGGATATGGCTGAAAAGAAACTAGAAAATAAAAATATTTATTTGGGGCACAAAGAACAACAAAACCTAATTTGAGCTTTATGTCCACAAGGAATCTAACATTTTCATCATCATCATCATCATCAGCCCATTTAAGTCCCCACTGCTGGGGCACGGGCCTCCCTCAATCACATGAGGGGTAATTGCCATACTCACAACGCTTGGCAGACGGGTTGGCGAGGGTTTTGATATAAATGCAGAGTTTTCCTTCTCTGGGTGCTGATGATCATGCCAGGAGCTTTACCTTAGTCGCCTTTTACGACACCTCGGTAAGAGTGAGGGTGGCCTATTCTACTCTGCCGGGGACCACACGGCCATCTAACATTTTAGTTTCATGTTTTGCCGCGGAGCTTCTTTCTTGGCGCGGACACCGCGGACTTCTAATTCTGACAACGCCCACATACGCAAAGACCAATTTTCAAGTTTCCATTTTATATTTTGTAAGTTGTAACCAATAAAGATTGCATACCCAATATAGGTAAACTGTGGTTGTACTTAACATTATTATGCAGTATCACCCGTAAATTGTAATACCTACAGTTACAATACAAGCAATAAAGATTCTGATCCTGACCTTCGTGCACGCCGCGTTCACAACACGAAAATTGTTTCATTAATCTTCCACGAGGGCGCTGTAGTCGAATTTCACCTGTTATCAATACTTTTTCTTTTCAATATTCACAAGTTCGATTCGGACCAGAAGGCGCCCAATCACTGCATTCCTCAAATACTTTTCCCGCCAGTCCCGATACGCGAAACCGGTCTTTTCTTACCACGATACACTTCTTTATTCAAGTGTGATGACGTCATACTGAATTTAGAAATACATTGCTGGTTTTGAGCTCAAATTAAATTATTATACAGTTCAACAAACGCAATGTATAACTAATATGAAAGATGATCGTTTAAAAAGTTTGTTTGAAGAGAAACATGAGTACAGGAGCAGTAAGAATTGACCAAATAGGATTATGGTATCGGTCGAGTCAATATGAATTAGCAAAAGAGGCCATGTAAGTAAAATCGGTAATACATTATTACCGATTTTGCATTCGTTTTTACGTCTTTTCCATAACCGTATTAACCGTTATCTATCGTCGAAATTACTTTATTATAATTTCTCTACCTAAAGGTTGTCTGGAAGAACAACGAGTACAATAAGGCCGCCTAATTGTACCTGTCTGTTTTTGTTGTCATGTACCCATGTGATACCTACTTACATGTATTTTGTTTCTATGCCATATACCTGGCTCTATATGACTAATTTTTTAATTACTATTTTGAACCCATTACCTACTTTTTTATACTTACTACGTCTGTGGCAAACAAGCGTGCGTCTTGCCTGATGGTAAGCAGCCCTATTTACCAATACTTACCCTTTTACTTACTAATAGGTACTTACGCCATTTCTTTTCTGTACCCAAAAAAATATGGAAGAAAATGCTACAAGCGATAAGACCACCAGTCTGTGGTTGTACTGGTTGTGTAGTCAGCATCAAAGTGATCTCAGCGTTCAAACCTAAATTACGATTTTTTTCAAATACTCCGTTATTCAAAGATATCTGAGCATTTGACAAAAAACACTTTTAGCACAATACCTTAAGGTGCATTTTCATTTGTTTTCGAGCAGCAAATGCAAATACACAGAGTGTATCTGTGGACATTAACAACCCGTGATGATGGCAAGAGACCAGACGGAATGTCTCTCATCCCTTGGAAGATGGGACGTGCTCTAGTGTGGGATGCTACCTGCGTCGACACTCTGACACCGTCTCATCTTCCCGGGACTACGAGGAGTGCCGGAGCTGCGGCTGACGCTGCAGAGAGACTGAAAGCTGCAAAGTATAGGCATCTATCTGGTGTCTACCACTTTGTAGCTTTCGGTGTTGAAACACTGGGCCCGTGTGTAGAAATCTGCTTCTCCTCCTGCAGGAATCTAGGGGCTGCCTCTAAGATTCTATGCTCTACTTATGTGTACCTTCGTGGTGTTATTATAGCTTCTTGTGTGTGATGTGGACTGAATTTTTTTTTTTTTATATATTAAATGGGTTTGCACTTGACCTCATTTCACCTGATGGAAAGTGATAATAAGGTCTAAGATGTAGCGTGCTTACCCAGAATAAGCCTATTCACTCTCGACTTAAAGACACCCAAATTGTAGCTCTCTGAGAATACAGAAGCCGGCAAGTTGTTCCATTCCTTAGCAGTTCGTACCAAGAAAGAGGAAGCGAACCGCTTAGTACGAGCTGGTGGAACTTGCACAGTGTAAGGGTGGATTCCTGTCGTCTTCCGCAATGTCCGGTGGTAGAAAGGAGAAGGTGGTATCAGGTCGTGAAGCTCATTCGAACACTCTCCAAAATGCATCCTATAAAAGACCGATAGACTGGCCACTCTACGTCGGTGAGCGAGGCTTTGGGATTTACCATCCACTAATTCTGCGTCACCAACTAACCTCATGGCTCGACGCTCAATCGAGTTGAGGGCAGCCAGCTGATACTTGGCAGAGCCATCCCATAGGTGACTGCAATACTCCATGCACGACCGAACTTGAGCTTCATAGAGTTTAAGA
The DNA here is from genome assembly GCA_019059595.1 of Marasmia exigua. Taxonomy (NCBI): domain Eukaryota; kingdom Metazoa; phylum Arthropoda; class Insecta; order Lepidoptera; family Crambidae; genus Marasmia; species Marasmia exigua. The sequence continues at coordinate 12,078 of JADPWL010003052.1, forward strand.
ACCTGTTCCGGCGTGAAGTATCGCCTAACCTTGCATAGGATACCAAGTTTTTTAGCAGCAGTGGCTGCCTTGGTCTCAATAGAGCGACCGAAGTTAAGGTTGGAGGTTAGGTCCATACCTAGTAGACTTAGAGTGTCTGCAACAGGCAAGGACACGTTTTGAAAAGTGGGGGACAAGGTGAAAGCGGTCCGCTTAGAGCTGAAGAGACACGCCTGTGTTTTGGAAGCGTTGAACACGACTCTGTTAGCTTCCCCCCAATCGGAGACTGCTTCAAGGATCGCGTTCACCCGTCCAACCATCTTTTCTCTGCATGCATGGATTTCAGCCAAACCAGCCCTTGCGTCGGACATGTATCTCTCTGCAACTGTGCTATCATCTGCGTACCCAAAGATACCGGGCATAAGCAGGTCGTTGATATGCAACAAAAAAAGGGTTGCAGAGAGAACAGACCCTTGAGGGACTCCAGCGTCAATCGCCAACGGATCGGACGAGCAACCGTCTACGACTACCCGAATCGACCTGTTCCTCAGAAAGTCCGAAATCCATAGGCAAAGATTAGCAGGAATTCCGTAAGCTGGAATCTTGCTAAGAAGGCCGTCGTGCCAGACCCTATCGAAGGCTTTGGAGATATCCAGCGAGACTGCAAGAGCCTCACCGTGCCTGTCCATTGCCTCACCCCAATTATGAGTAGCATACACAAGAAGATCCCCAGTAGATCGGCCCTGGCGAAAGCCGTACTGCCGATCGTTGAGAAGGTCATTGTCTTCTAGGTAGCTAAGAATTCTCTTGTTCAATACACGCTCCATAACTTTACAAAGTATGGAGGTGATTGCGATGGGGCGGTAGTTGGAAGGATCGGCCCGACTTCCTTTCTTAGGCACTGGCTGGACATTAGCAAGCTTCCAGGACTTCGGGACCACTCCATGCTGCAGAGAAAAACGGTACAAACGGGTAAGAACAGTATGTATGTATATGCAATATAGGGACTTACTGGCGTGTGATGGGGGGCCTATCTATCAGGAGATTTATTTTAGTAATAACAAAACCACAGTTTCCAAGGTCTATAGTGCAGCTTTATTTATTGTTCACCACTCACTGTTCATCACATTACACTTTTCAATGTCACAGCGTAATTTCTTAGTTATTACAATATTGTAATCATTCTTCACATTCATTTGCAGCTAAACAATATTGGTGTGAAGCATGTTCTTTATAATTATTATGTATCCACGTATGGGCACCGCGTGCTTCGTTCATTTATTTATAGGGACATTTTAAATGCACTTGTATAAAACACACTACTACATTCGTGATTATAGTCTCTATGACGCACGAGTTAATCCCGATTTATCACCGTGGGCTCCCCTGCCATTATGTTTCCTAATTTTTTCTCTGGTTACACAATTTAACACTTTGGGTTTCAAGTATGGAGACCCCCCCAATTTTTTTATTTTTTCCAATTTTTGTGTAATGCGTTTAACAAAATACATCTATTTACCAAGTTTCAATAGTAGTTCTTATAGTTTCGGAGAAAAGTGGCTGTGACATACGGACGGACGGACAGATATGAGGAATCTATAAGGGTTCCGTATTTTGCCATTTGGCTACGGAACCCTAAAAGGTTACAAAGATTGGTTCCAACTTTTACTATCGGTTAAATAGAAACTTGTTGCGCTGTAAAATGTTGGAAAAGATAAAATAATAAATATTTCACAACATCACATACATTGGTCTGACTCCGAGATAGGTAGCTCAAGCACCTGTGTTACGGATATCAGAATCAACAGTGGGATTACAAATATATACATATAATACTTTTTTCATAAACACATACTTATAATACATAGAAAACACCCAGACCAATACAAACAAACATGTTCATGCACACAAATGTTTGTGCTGTGCGGGGATCGAACCCGCAACCCTTGGACTAAAGGCAGCTTAAAATAAAAGGCTTTGGTAATATCTCATTCTTTATTCAAATTCAATCTTTGGTATTGGCAAACTAGACGATAGCTGATTTTTTTTTAACAATTTATTCTTAAGTGAATAACGAACTTAAAAAAAAACATTACATTTTCAGACGGGAATCGAACCCACATCCTGCATTTTTCTGGTAGCTATTTTTAAGGCGAAACATCGCCACAATTATTACAAATAAATTTGTATTAATTGTGGCTATTAGGACTAATTTTTAAAAAAGTCCATCTGTGTATCCATAAAGGAAAGTGTTTACACCTACATTTTATGAGATTTACTTGTGTGATATTATCTTCTACAAGCAACCATAATGGACAACATTTCAAAATTGCTAAGCTCTGAAACAAAAAATACCAATTCTTTGTTTACTTTTCCGCTGCTCGAATATATATTTATTCATTTTTTATGTTGCTTATTTACTGAGAAAAAAATTAAAAACTAAAAAACGTAAGTTGACGTCATCGGACGGCAGAATGTAAAATATTTCTTTGCTTAGCACATTATAGTTTTAAATTTACGTAATGCCAAACTCATGACATGTAACTGTCAAAAAAAAAGACAACTTGTCAACGTTGAATGTATGAATGACGTTGACAATGTTGACACTAGTATTATTTACCTTTGACAGTAGTACCTTTTTTTTATGAAAACAATGATAAGCAAAGGAATATCGCTGTATTCAGCCGTCCGATGACGTCATTTGGCGCTTACGTCTATTTAGAATAAAAAGAATTTCAATAATTATTTTATGCATGAAAATGGACAAATTTTGAAAAAAGAAAAAATATGGGTCTGTTCATTTTATGTCTACTTTCATATAAAAAAACAATATGGACATGTTAAAAATTTGAAATGTTGTCCATTCTTAATAAGCCGTGTGGTCCCGGCAGAGTAGAATAGGCCACCCTCACTCTTACCGAGGTGTCGTAAAAGGCGACTAAGGTAAAGCTGCTGGCATGATCATCAGCACCCAGAGAAGGAAAACTCTGCATTTATATCAAACCCTCGCCAACCCGTCTGCCAAGCGTGGTGAGTATGGCAATTACCCCTCATGTGATGGAGGGAGGCCCGTGCCCCAGCAGTGGGGACTTAAATGGGCTGATGATGATGATGATGAACCATAATTCTTAGAGTTAAAGTGGCCCATTCCAGCAATAACAAGAATTATGGTTAGGTACTTGTAGGAAGAAATTATGATATAATTTTGTCTCAAAAGATTCTTAACACTTTTACGGATGCACCGTAAAAAGAACTTTTTTTAAAAAAATCTCATAATCGTTACAATTAATACAAATCTATTTTCGGCGCCAGTTTCGTCGATGAATTTAAGGGTGTTATTTACTTAAATATAAACTATACATTTTGATAGGCTTCATAGACATTTAATAAACATTACGAGTAAATTGTAAAATTAATGGATGCAAGGTTAGAACCGCACGAGAGATCAACATTTAGAGAACAAAGTGTGGGAGAGAGAAAAAAAAACCCTCTCAATCTCCATTTTAATGTTTAAATTACACGCACACACAGATTTTTTAAATCAAACAGAATAATCATAACAAGCAAGCACACGTAAAGGGAAATAAATGAATTGAAGGAAAATCAGGTGTTGGATTTTACTTACGGAATGGGGGCCATCGCATGTGAAAAATCCGCTAGATGGCGTACTATAGGACTGAGGTTCATATACACTGTGATTGGTTATTTTTAAACGTGATCTGTCAAAATGTCAATTTGTCAAACTTAACAACCAATGCGGTTGATGTTGGGCGTCCAGTCCAACAGTACGCCATCTAGCGGATCTTCACACGCGATTTCAATAACATTTCATTTGACATAAATAAAATAAACTCACAACCAAACTAAACAAATGTACTTAAAAGCGAGATTATAATAATAATATTTAACTTTTGTTCTAATTTCTCGTCAAAACATGTTGATGAAGGTTTTAGAATAGTTATTTACGAGATTTCTACCATGTACCTTAGTTTTGAGTTTCCGATATTTCGGCTGTTGTAAGCGCCATGGTCACGGAGTAACTGAAGTGTTTGCGGGTAAGCTGTTACTGGCAGACAAATCGGCCTACCCTCCTTCGCAGTATTTTACTACGCGCACCTGCGTTACCACTGTTCACTAATCTGTCACAGTGACAGATAAGATCTCTAACATAAATACCCTATAAAAACTATCTTCGCTCCACTACGAAAAGTGGCCCAATATCTGCGATCGCCCAAAGACAGCTTTCCATTAGAAAAACCTGGTGTCTACAAGGTTGACTGCAGTTGTGGTAGTTCGTATATCGGCCAAACTAAACGCACCATCTCATGCCGAATAAAGGCACACATAAAAGCAGTCAAAAAAACCGGCCAAGTGCGAGTCGGGCTCGCGCACAAAGGGTTCCGTAGCAGCAAAGTCCAAAATTACAGTTAAATCAACCTATCTCAAAAACTATAAGAGATACTTTGATCAAACCAAAAATCGTTGAAAGAGTTAATTAGCATGCATCACCTCTATTTTTTTTAGAATTTTATACCCCGTAGTTATAAAAATAGAGGGGGGGGGACATACTTTTTACGACTTTGAGAGCTGATATCTCAAAAACCGTTCACTTTAAGAAAAATGTTTTTTAGAAAACTTTATATCATTTTAAAAGACCTTTCCATTGATACCCCACACGGGTATGTACATCGAAAAAAAAAATTTCATCCCTCAGTTACATGTATGGGGGGCCCCACCCCCAATTCTTTTTTTTACTATTTAGTGTCATATTTTTGTAGCGGTTCATACAACACATATTCCCATCAAATTTCATCACTGTAGTACTTATAGTTTCCGAGTAAATCGGCTGTGACAGACGGACAGACGGACAGACGGACAGACGGACATGACGAAACTATAAGGGTTCCGTTTTTGCCATTTTGGCTACGGAACCCTAAAAACGATAAACTGAAATCAGCAATCGCAGAACATTTGTTGGAATCGGGTCCAAATCACTGGATTGAGTTTTATAACCCTCAGATAATTTCGACAAAACGCCACTACATACCAAGACTGGTCAGGGAAGCGATTGAAATTACGTACAAAAATTTCAACCATGAGGATGGGTTTAAATTGTCAAATGTCTGGAATCCAGTGATTCGAAAATATAATTTCGCGGCCAGATACTGTGAGTGTTGTGTGTCGAGAACAGGTGCGAGAAAATAGTGAGTTAGTGAACAGTGGTACCGCAGGTGCGCGTAGTAAAAGACTGCGAAGGAGGGTAGACCGATTTGTCTGCCAGTAACAGCTTACCCGCAAACACTTCAGTTACTCCGTGACCATGGCGCTTGCAACAGCCGAAATATCGGAAACTCAAAAATAAGGTACATGGTAGAAATCCCGTAAATAACTATTCTAATGTTAGTGAACATGAAAGTTTAAAACAATATAATGTTGATGAAGGGTTTCAGAACCGTTGGGTCACTTTCTGTCAGCCATTTTGTTTCACTTTTCAAAGCTTCAGTTTCTTAACTAATTCTTTTTAATTTTATTCTATGCATCAAATGCAATTGAAGGCATCAAATAGTTGGCATACATGTATATATTTTTCAATGAATTTATATATCAGAATAATTTCATTTGCTTTAGGGCCGATCGACCAATCTTATTCTGATAATAAATCGGGGCTTTGTCTCGTTTCAACCAATCCTTATTCGTGGATAAATCTATGGTATAACGCCAGATTTGTATGGATTGACAGCGCTATACCATAGATTTAGTATCGGAATAAGATTGGATGAATGGGGCCTTCTGAGATTTCATTATAATATTGGCAATTTTACAAAGCGATATAATTACTTATTTCTTTTCTAGGTATGTAATAGAGTTTTTAATAATGTGGAAATAATGTGTTATTTGTTGTAATTCACATAACATACAAACCAAGTGATTTCATTTATTCAACTAAAAAAATCACAAATATATATATTTTTAGCGCTATGCTATTAAAATTGCTAAAATTACCAATTGCAATGGTGGAATAAATGACAGCTGTCATCAATATTAAACTTGAGATTTTAGAAGTTTAGTAACCGAATCTCCCTCATAATGTTGTGCTGATTATGTGTTTGTTTGTTTGTATACGTTTTATTATTTTGTTTTAGGTGGTGTAACCCTCAATTAAAAAATATAAATCAGAATGAGTAAATATCCTTACACCGGTCAATTTCTCATTAAAACGTGTCTCTTTAATCGCTCGACATTGTCAGAGTTACATAAGTGTTCGCTGTGGGCAACACAGTAGCAGCCATAAATATAAAAAAAAATAGAAGTTTAGTTTTTTACGTCATAGGCTTGCATGTGCCGCCATATTGCTATGCAAGTGTTTACGCGCTATTTAAGTAGTGAATTTTTATTTGCTATGTTGTAAAGAAATAGGAAAGAGAATCATTTAAATAACTGTTTTATTTCAACTCTTAAACTATGAATAATGCATATGAAAAAACATAATATTTATGTGACAAGGAGGTTACGTGATTTGACGAAAAGTTTAAAGTAGACCTCACCTCAATCGCCTTTTAGAAATTCGTATTCGTTCATACATGATCAAGTCTCGGACTTTGTATGAAAAGTTGAAATTTTTTCATGAGAATTCTGAAGTCTTCAGAAAAAAAGTTGATCGGAATGATTGGTAGAAGACGTGGTTAAAATGACGGGTAGGGTACACTAGCGACGCAAATCGATTCTAATTTTGAAAAGCGGCGACTTTTGGCGTGAATCAATTTTTCGCGTACAAAAACAGACACGACATTTGTGCAAGGCTATTTAATAATTAGTATAAGTGTTTGCTGAGAGGTTGTAACCCCGAAATTGTTTAAAATAGATCCGGTTTAATAGATAAAAATTAAAATCGATTGGCGTCGCTGGTGTGCCCTACCCGTCACCTTTAGGCGAGGGATAGGGCACGCTAGCGATGCCTAAACGAGATATATTTTAAACAATTTTGGGGGTCCAGTCTTTCGGCAAACACAAATGTTGGGTCCGTTTTTGTACTCGCAAAATTAAATCACACCGTTACCGCAAATTAACCGTTTTAGGCGGTAATCCAAAATTCGAGTGCTAAAGTAGACCAAATAGTTAACGATAAGTATTAAATAAATAGTACAGGCCGTGTGGTCCCCGGCAGAGTAGAATAGGCCGCCCTCACTCTTACCGAGGTGTCGTAAAAGGCGACTAAGGTAAAGCTGCTGGCATGATCATCAGCACCCAGAGAAGGAAAACTCTGCATTTATATCAAAACCCTCGCCAACCCGTCTGCCAAGCGTGGTGAGTATGGCAATTACCCCTCATGTGATTGAGGGAGGCCCGTGCCCCAGCAGTGGGGACTTAAATGGGCTGACGATCATGATGATGATGATGATAGGTATTTACCGCGAGATTGGAGCCCCGAAAGTGTTTCAAATATTGGCTTAAAGCCGTTTTTAGATCCGTACTTAAATTGAACTAATAGTTTAAAAAAGTAACCAATGGATAAATATCGCCAAAATGTATTTTTGAGGAATAGTTAGCTTAACCAATAGTTATATTACAAGGAATGACGTCACTTTGACTATAGTTAATTTAACTAAAAGGTAACTAAGAATCAATAAATCGGTGCTAAGTAACAAACAATTAAAATCTATTGGCGTCGCTAGGACCTTTAAGGAATGTACCTAAATGTTAACCAACACACTGTATAACGGCCCTGGCGATTTAACTAGCTTACACACAGCGCGTGTGTATGGGAGTGGATCTCCGATTCGTCGTAACGTTCGGTTCGTTTCAGGCACCCTGTCTTCGACTTCCCGCAGCATGTGTCCAGTATAAAGAGTAGTAGTGTCGGCGTCCGCCCGAAGCGTGAAGCGGCTAGTCGGGCAGCCAGTGGTGCGCGCGCCACAGCAGGCAGTACACCCCGCTGTGGACCTGCGCGCTGGTGTTGTTTTGCTGCGAAAGATTAATGTTTCATTTGTGTATAATTATTTAATAAATAGTATAAGTGTTTGTGTTTTCACTTATACTATTTAATAAATAGTATAAGTGGCCGTGTGGTCCCCGGCAGAGTAGAATAGGCCACCCTCACTCTTACCGAGGTGTCGTAAAGGCGACTAAGGTAAAGCTGCTGGCATGATCATCAGCACCCAGAGAAGGAAAACTCTGCATTTATATCAAAACCCTCGCCAACCCGTCTGCCAAGCGTGGTGAGTATGGCAATTACCCCTCATGTGATTGAGGGAGGCCCGTGCCCCAGCAGTGGGGACTTAAATAGGCTGACGATGACGATGATGGGGACTATCCGCGTGTGGATAATCCGCTAGATTTGCTTTGCAACGGAGACTACCCGCGTGTGGATAATCCGCTAGATTTGCTTTGCAACAGGGACTATCCGCGTGTGGATAATCCGCTAGATTTGCTTTGCACCGGGGACTATCCACGTGTGGATAATCCGCTAGATTTACTTTGCAACGGAGACTACCCGCGTGTGGATAATCCGCTAGATTTGCTTTGTAACGGCAACTATACGCGTGGGGATAATCCGCTAGATTTACTTTGCAACGGGGATTATCCGCGTGTGGATAATCCGCTAGATTTGCTTTGCAACAGGGACTACCCGCGTGTGGATAATCCGCTAGATTTGCTTTGCAACGGGGACTATCCGCGTGTGGATAATCCGCTAGATTTGCTTTGCAACAGGGACTATTCGCGTGTGGCTAATCCGCTAGATTTGTAACGGGGACTATCCGCGTGTGGATAATCCGCTAGATTTGCTTTGCAACGGGGACTTTCCGCGTGTGGATAATCCGCTAGATTTGCTTTGCAACGGGGACTATCCGCGTGTGGATAATCCAGATTGCTTTGCAACAGGGACTATTCGCGTGTGGCTAATCCGCTAGATTTGTAACGGGGACTATCCGCGTGTGGATAATCCGCTAGATTTGCTTTGCAACAGGGACTATTCGCGTGTGGCTAATCCGCTAGATTTGTAACGGGGACTATCCGCGTGTGGATAATCCGCTAGATTTGCTTTGCAACGGGGACTTTCCGCGTGTGGTTGATCCGCTAGATTTGTAACGGGGACTATCCGCGTGGGGATAATCTGCTAGATTTGCTTTGCAACGGGGACTATCCACGTATGGATAATCCGCTAGATTTGCTTTGCAACGGGGACTATCCGCGTGGGGATATTCCGCTAGATTTGCTTTGCAACGGGGACTATCCGCGTGTGGATAATCCGCTAGATTTGCTTTGCAACGGGGACTATCCGCGTGTGGATAATCCGCTAGATTTGCTTTGCAACGGGGACTATCCGCGTGTAGATAATCCGCTAGATTTGCTTTGCAACAGGGACTATCCGCGTGTGGATAATCCGCTAGATTTGCTTTGCAACAGGGACTATCCGCGTGGGGATGATCCGCTAGATTTGCTTTGCAACGGGCACTATCCGCGTGGAGATAATCCGCTAGATTTGCTTTGCAACGGGGACTATCCGCGTGTGGATAATCCGCTAGATTTGCTTTGCAACAGAGACTATCCGCGTGTGGCTAATCCGCTAGATTTGCTTTGCAACGGGAACTTGCTTTGCAACGGGGATTATCCGCGTGTGGATAATCCGCTAGATTTGCTTTGCAACAGAGACTATCCGCGTGTGGCTAATCCGCTAGATTTGCTTTGCAACGGGAACTTGCTTTGCAACGGGGATTATCCGCGTGTGGATAATCCGCTAGATTTGCTTTGCACCGGGGACTATCCGCGTGGGGATAATCCGCTAGATTTGCTTTGCAATGGGAACTATCCGCGTGGGGATAATCCGCTAGATTTGCTTTGCAATGGGAACTATCCGCGTGGGGATAATCCGCTAGATTTGCTTTGCAATGGGAACTATCCGCGTGGGGATAATCCGCTAGATTTGCTTTGCACCGGGGACTATCCGCGTGTGGATAATCCGTTAGATTTACTTTGCAACGAAGATTATCCGCGTGTGGATAATCCGCTAGATTTGCTTTGCAACGGAGACTACCCGCGTGTGGATAATCCGCTAGATTTGCTTTGCAACGGGGACTATCCGCGTGTGGATAATCCGCTAGATGTCACACTGCAGGTTCAACTTCAACATCCCCCAACCCAGACAGATTAGCGCGACAGGATCGCCGGCAGGCCTCAACCGGGATCGAAGACCGCCCCAACTGCGCAGTGTCGGGAGGCCTTCTCTCCCAAAGGAGCAAGCACACCGCGCCAAGAAAGGCGCGAGATGCAGCCCGGGGAATGGCTCTACCCCGACACCCGAACCGCACCAAGTGCGACGACCCCTTACGATACGATACGAAGTTCAACTTTTAAAATTGGCTCATGGTCTCGGACTTTTCTATTTGGTCATGGCTGGTGACGTGATTTCATTTTTCATCACCCTGTTTATCTAGTGGTTTAAGGTGACGGGTAGGGCACACTAGCGACGCCAATCAATTATATTTTTTACTATTTTAAACAATTTTGGGGTTACAACCTTAAGAGGTCGCAAACACTTATACTATTTATTAAATAACTATGCACAAATGTTGGGTCCAACGCGTACGCGAAGATGCGGCCACTTTTGGCGTGAATTAATTTTTCCCGTACAAAAACTGACCATTTGTGTATAATTATTTAATAAATAGTATAAGTGTTTGCCGAGATCGTTTAATAATGGTTTTAAAAAGATCCGGTTTAGTAGCTTACCAATTTGAATCGATTGGTAACGCTAGTTAGCGACACCTATCTACCCGTCGCCTTAAGTACCACGCCGTGATCTCGAGATAAGTTACGACATTTTTCGAAGATAGGTCGGGATTGTGATCACCAATCCGCATTAGGCATGCGTGGTGATTAAGCCTACTCCCATCATAGTAGCAATGACTTGATTTCTATAATGGATGCCTTTGCCCTGCAGTGGGACAGTATACATAATAGGCTGATACTTGACTTTTATTTTACTTTAAAAAGTATTTTCTTTTAGGTTAATAACTTATAGAAATAGAAATAGAAAAATGTTTATTTGGCACCAAAAATACACATAACGAAATATAGATCTATACATTACTTATTAATTTAATCCTAATCTAGGTATCTAAATTCTAAGTGGCGCCAAAAAGGTCCCCGCTCGGCTATTTGTCGAGACACAGAGCCTCGACGCTGATATTCTGCGGATACCAAACAAAATACATATTTCACATACAAGTTACTTACAACAGAAACAGAGATCGCTTCAGAATGCACCATACATCATGTTTAAATCTAATACTTTTACAAATTTAATATTTAATATTAAATTTGTAAGAGTATTAGATTTAAACTTAATGGCGTTTCCGTACAATGACTGCAACACTTGTATGTATCGGTAGTCTATTCGGCATCTTTGAAGAGACTGCAGCACGGCTCAAGTCTCGATAGAGTCGAAGGCTTTCTCATAATCCACAAACACTAAGCATAATGGCAGATTGGCCAGGATTGGGATTACCAGGGGTTATGTCGGGCTCTCCTCTAGGTATGCGCCCAGAGACATACCGACTAAAAAACACAGCGGCGTTCCCTCATCGCCCAATTGGGGAAAGGTTATGGGTATCCGGCAAAGCCTTGGACTACCACGACCTTCCCCGGTCTTCTGTATAACCTGCCGCAGCGTATGTCTGTGGTATATGGTGCTAAAGCCTTTTCGGAATCCGGCTTGTTCGGGAGGCTGGAAGTCGGCAAACTTGCGTACGAGACGATTCGTCACAACTCTCGAAAACAGCTTATATATGTGGCTCAGAAGCGTGATAGGCCTGTAATTCTTCAATTGGGATTTGTCACCCTTTTTGAAGAAAAGCCTTACCACGCCAGAGCGCCACGCTTTGGGTGTCTTTCCCTCGATGATGATGGAGTTGAAAAGCCTCTGAAGGGCTTTGTGTGTGTGTGTGTCCAGCAGTGGACGTCTATTGATATTGATATTTTCTTCTTAGTAGATATATATACCCACATTACACATACACGTTAGGTACACAAAATACACTAGACAAGCGTCCGTGGCACTCATTCAGCTGGTCTCACTGAAAACCAGCGTCATGGCCTTTGTCTGGGCTGTGACATAAGCTGAGTGAGGGCCATTTATACTAGACGTCATAACACAACATTATATTCATTTGGCACTGTCTGGACATGATTGAATATAGTTTTGTTTTTTTTTTTCCTTTTGTTTTATTTTTATGTATTTTTAATTTTTTTTATGTTTTGTTTTCTGTTTCTACCAAATTGTGTTCTGTTTATAATTGCTATATGTTCTGTGTTGTGATGTCTATAATAATAAATATTTTCTTTCTTTCTTTCTCTTTCTATTGGCTGAAATGATAATAACTTGATATTTTCACTGTTGAAATTGCCTATTGAATAAGCATGATGGTGTTGATGTGGTATGGTATATCTCACCTGCGCGTGCGGCGGCTGGAAGCGGCTGAGCAGCGGGCGGTAGGTGTCGCCGAACGTCGCGATCATGGGCGGGCCCGGCGCGCCCTCGTGCCCCACCAGCGGCACGATGCACGTCACCTGGGGACCCGCAACAATCAAACAGACGACCCGATCGGAACAGTGGTAGTGAACGCTGCCTCTGATACAAGGGTTGCGGGTTCGATCCCGCACAGTACAAACATTTGTGTGCATGAACATGTTTGTTTGTATTGGTCTGGGTGTTTGCTATGTATTATTTTATTTATTTATTCTTTATTGCACAAGAACAAATACAATTGGCGGACTTAATGCTATACAATATACTCTACCAGTCAACCATTAGGCGATGCAGAAATATGTATGACGGCTAAATAAATTTATTATAAGTATGTATTTACAAAAGAAAAGTATTATATGTATATATTTGTAATTCCACTGTTGATTCTGATATCCGTAACACAGGTGCTTGAGCTACCTATCTCGGAGCCAGATCAATGTATGTGATGTTGTGAAATATTTATTTATTTATTTATTTATTTATCTCCTCCAGAATAGAATTGAAACAGTCACAGATTTAACTCTGTGAACCTTTGTATTACAAGCGCTCGTTTCAACACAAGTCAGATAAGTTGTTTTTTTTATAGATATTTTTTCAGTTTATTTTTAAGTAAATAACACACTTAAAAATATCATTTCGTGTTCAGGCGGGACTCGAACCCACACCTTCCACAATCCGGGTGGATGTTTTACCAATTAACGCGTTACTAAACCGACGAAATTTGTAAGTGCTTGATTCGACATGAGCTGTCGATAGTCTCATCAATATCGTAGGTAAAAGCACTTACAAGGTGATGTTCCGGAGTGGGCGAGGACGTTGTTTTATAAAATCATGAAAATTCTACTGATTGTTATAAAAATGTTATTTTAATAATAGTAATAATAATAAATATTTCACAACATCACATACATTGATCTGACTCCGAGATAGGTAGCTCAAGCACCTGTGTTACGGATATCAGAATCAACAGTGGGATTACAAATATATACGTATAATACTTTTCTTTTGTAAATACATACTTATAATACATAGGGAACACCCAGACCAATACAAACAGACATGTTCATGCACACAAATGTTTGCACTGTGCGGGGATCGAACCCGCAACCCTTGGACTAAAGGCAGCGTTCACTACCACTGTTCCAAACGGGTCGTCAATTTATATATATTTACAAGTCAGATTGCCAGAAAATCTTACGCAATAAGTAATTTATTTCACAGCGATGTCACACGTACTCTTAAAATTACGACGATTTATCTAAACAGGGTCCACATGTCCAAAATATAAAAAAAACATATTTTTTCCATCGAAAAAATGAGGTGTAGTTTCCCTGATTTTGATATGTGCATTTTATGAAGATAATCGGTACATCTGGGAAAGCGCTTTTTGAGCCCCAATGAAGCTAGAGATGTCAGTCCCAAACTACTAATACAAAATATCTGTACATCTGGGAAAGCGCTTTTTGAGCCCCAATGAAGCTAGAGATCTCAGTCCCAAACAACTAATACAAAATATATGTACATCTGGGAAAGCGCTTTTTGAGCCCCAATGAAGCTAGAGATCTCAGTCCCAAACAACTAATACAAAATATCTGTACATCTGGGAAAGCGCTTTTTGAGCCCCAATGAAGTTAGAGATCTCAGTCCCAAACAACTAATACAAAATATCTGTACATCTGGGAAAGCGCTTTTTGAGCCCCAATGAAGTTAGAGATCTCAGTCCCAAACAACTAATACAAAAATATCAAAATTCACAAGTTCTTTATTTGCATAGGCTTATATACAGCTCTTACAAATCGTCATACATGAAAAATATAAATTATAGCTATGTATATTATACATGTAATTAAACATATATGTCGATACAAAAAATATATACCAAGAAATGAATAAATATAATGTGATTCTACCATTGGAATCGGAAAGTTGATTCTGACGAGAAGATCCGGCAAGAAACTCGCCAGTTACTCTTTATAATCGCCAAAATTTTAATTTTATAAGTACAGTATCATGGGTGTAGGCGAACAGTTTATCATTTCCACACATTCCTGTCATTTAAGTAATTAGTAAAACTTTCTGAAAAGTGTGGGGTTTGCGACTGTATAGAGTTGAATTCTTTGTGGTCCCGTGTACAGTAGGCACACTCACGTGGTTCTCGTAGGGGCGGAACACGGTGAGCGGGCGCAGCGAGGCGGCGTCGGCCACCAGCACGCCGCCGCCGCGCGTGCCCGCGTACACGCACCCGCCCAGCACGCTCAGCGCCGTCACCTGCAACGTACGCGCATAGATGTAACCTCCCACGGCGACTGTATGCGACCTCAGCAACGACCTACATGCAGCGCAGCCTGAGCGATGGACCGTCTCCGTGCACCGTCGGAAACTCTACATCGACGACACGACTAGCAAACACCTTTTAATGTGATAATAACATAAACAATGTATATTATACGGTGTACGTGGGGAGATGAGTGAAACGACCGAATGTTGAATAAACAAGGTGAAAACTGCACGCAATCCTGCTAAACGATTGCTAAGAGATGGCTCTGATTGTCAGTGAATCGAGAAAATAAATAATTACGACTTCTACAGGACAGTAATTTTAAGTGTAGAGTGATACGCGACATCTACGTAATAACTGCGATTTATTGATGTATTTCAACAATTAACAACTAAACCATAATCATTATAATGCTGCATCGTTGCTAAATTAATATCAACTTGTGTACGTACGTATCGTCCCCACACACACATACATGGGTTATTATAAATCAATGTTACACTAATTACATACAATTATAACTTTTAAACATCAGTTTCATTGGATGAACAATTTTGTACGATTTTGTGTACAACATCAATTTTTCCATTTCTATCTATTTCCACATTTAGGTGATTTATCCACTAACAACTCTAAAAGGACCTGAGAATATTGAACTTAATTTATTTCCTGTCTCATTTTTTACTAAAACTAAATCATTCACATCATATGTAATAGGGTTGATATATTTATCGTAGGCTATTTTTCTATTCTCTTTAGATTTTAATCATTTTTTTGTTGTTAAAAACGAATAAACTATTTACTTTCTTACAATAGACAGATTTCAACCGTCTGTGTTGGGTCTCATTTCTCCCGCTGCGGCCAAGACACCTTTAGCCGTCACTATGATCAGTCGAGTGAGCCTGCTCGACTGGCAGCGGTCCCCCTCCTACCTACCGTCCTGACTCTTCCTGCTTGCTACCCTGGGCGACCCGAGAACAAGCTCCCTTCACTTTATCTATTTATATATATGTCGGAGCGTCAGCACAGTGGCGCCCTCTATTATGTTTAGAAACGTGAAGGAGCTTCCTTGGGCAGAGTCAACATAGCAATGATTGATACTTTTTGGTTATTCCATTGCCATATACTTCGATTTTAGCGAGCTGTCAGTTTGACTTAGTAAAAAGTTGGTGTTTGCTTTGTTTTTGTGATGGGATTCGATGGTGGTGATACCAGAACGGACTGTGGGATCGCGCAGTGAACAAATGCAGACGAATGTAGAATAATCATCGCTATGCCGAACCTTCCGCGTTTCTTTTGTGTTCTTTCGCGAGCATTTATTTATTAGATGGGCAGACACCGTGAACCGTAGCCGTAGAGACCCAAACCGAATAAAAATGCCTTGTACTAAAACAAAGCTTATGGCAAAGAGTATATTTTGCATGGCTCCTAGAATTTTCAATAAGTTGCCATTGACATTTAAAGAACTAGATCATAATCATTTTAAATACAAAATTAAACACCTTTTAATTGAAAAATGTTATTATACTATATCTGACTTTCTAAATGACATTATAAATTGATTTGTCATATTTGTATTGACTAAGTAATTTAATGTAGTGACTAATTTTATAACTGTGACATATATTGGCATTTAATTTTTTTATCATTGTTCATTAATCAATCATTTTGTACACCGTAATGGTAGAACATGTTGGCACTTTGCATGTATCTAACAACATCTTCTCTGTACACATGTTTCTTGGCAAATAAATTTATCTTTATCTTGCATGTTGATAGTTTGCTGTGATACACTGCTGATGCCCTGGCCTCACTCACCTGGCAGCGCTCCGCGGCGGCCTCGGGCGTGAGGTGGTCGTCGATGGTAATGGAGTGCAGGCTCTCGGAGCAAGGCACCAGCTTGCTGCAGTCCAGCCTCGCGGTCTGCTGGCGCGTCACAGCTGAGAACTGGTATATGTGGGTTCCTGTGTAATAAAAATTGGTTACAACTGATGAAGAATTTGTTATTATCTTGATTTCAAACGATATATCTCTCTTCTCGCTCTACAGAAAACGTAAAAGTGACGCTTTTTAAAGCATACTGTCAAAGAGGAATCTGTGTCAAACACACCAAAAAAGTTGCTGGAAATCCTTCGAACCCAGTATGACAATGTCTTTAGGATGATGTTGGGATTGTCTCGTTGTTGCAGTGCGTCAGGGATGTTTGCCGACTGCCGAATTGACGGCTTCGAAGCCGACATATGAAAGAAAACCAGTTCCCCGATCACTAGAGTGAGAAACAGACTAAACAGCATCCTGAAGACATTGGCGGACCGATACACGTCGCCGCTCTGGAGGTGATTTGTGCTGAGAGTGATGAACACGGGAACCTACCTTCTCAAGTGATGGTCACCTCAGCACAAAGAACAAAGGCAAGAGAGGACCCCGTCATAAAAAATTAAAATAGGAGAGGTGTGATATTTATTTTTACATATTTTTATAATATATATAAAAATCAATCATAAGGCCGTGTGGTCCCCGGCAGAGTAGAATAGGCCACCCTCACTCTTACCGAGGTATCGTAATAGGCGACTAAGGTAAAGCTGCTGGCATAAATCATAGTTTAAACCCATATATTGTCCTGATTTCGTCACTAAATTATAAACATTAGTAATATAAGGTGTTTTTAGAATTAAATTAGTGCATAACACAGTGATTTAAAAGTGATTTTGTGCGTGATACGGCAGCCGGCAACGGTCGATGACCTTGCGTTTTTGACATTTGAAGTTAGGTACTAAATTATCTTGTGAATCATTATTATCTCTTTATTACTAGTATTTTGTTATTTATTTACGATTTAGTAATTACAAATAGATCGAAGTACTCATATTACAGTGACTTACTCACTCGCGCGAAGAGGTTAGTCTTGAATTGACTTAACCTCTTAAGGTGTTCAAGCAACTATCTGATTTGTTTATTTTCTTAATAATTACGTAGATATGAACAGAATGACCACACGTAGTATGGCTTGTGCTCGCCAGGAAGAGAGTAAACTCGAAATAGTTTCGAAACAACTCGACCAGGCTTTGAAGCAATTGCAGGCTGTCAGAAAGTTAAATGAACACTTGGATAGGGAAAGAGATGATAATGAGGCGGAACTATTGAAGGCATTTGAAAATAATAATAAGATAAAGAAAGAAATGGCTGAGTTACACACTGAGAATATTTTGTTAGTTGACGAACGAGACCGGTTGTTATCTATCATTAACCAGTTCAAGGAGTGCAGCGAGGAGTACACCCAGGGCCTCAATCGAATGTCGGTCCTGGAGCACGAGCTACAGGAGGCTCATCACACCATAAGCCACCTCCAGTCAGAAAAACAGGACTTTGCCACTTCCCAAACCTATTTGAAGAGTTAGTAGGTAGTGTGCCCAGCCAAATAACTGCTTCAAATAGCCAAGAACCCTTCACCATTGATCTTACTTGTGATGATACCTTAAAATCAACTAATAAGGGAAGATTGGCTATGTGCAGCAGAAATAAAATTAAAAAATATGT
This sequence comes from Marasmia exigua, assembly GCA_019059595.1. Classification (NCBI taxonomy): domain Eukaryota; kingdom Metazoa; phylum Arthropoda; class Insecta; order Lepidoptera; family Crambidae; genus Marasmia; species Marasmia exigua. The sequence continues at coordinate 30,398 of JADPWL010003052.1, forward strand.
TAAAATAAATAAATACATTAAAAAAACCCAGAAATTAGTTAAGAAAAATAAATGTTTATGTAATAAGCTTAAATGTATTAAACAAAGAAGGCAATTAGGTGATGAATTGGACCTGTATTCTTTATTAATAGAAAATAACATAATCAATCATGAAAATGACATGAAACAATTTCAATCCGAAATTTTAAAACTTGAGGAGTCATTAGTAGACATGACTCATAGGTACAATTCAACCAGAAATGAGTATGGAGAACTGATGCTTGCAATGCAGGAATTATTAAATCCTTCCGAGAAAGACAGTATTATATCAAACAATACCCCATCCAATCATCAGTCCCCCACCACCCATAGCAGCCCTCCACCAACATATTGTAATACCAATAGTTCTGCAACATCAAATTTGAATGATAAACATATTGCAAACAAAAAAATTGTTATGTTTAGTGACGAGTTAGGTAAAGATATGGGACACCTTTTATTTTCTTCCGGACAGTCGATTATCAATCATTGTGTACCGGGTGCATCTTTTTCTGACATAATGAATAAAATTATACAAACAACTTTCCATAAGAATACCTCAATAGTAATTATGGTAGGGAATAGGGGAAATGTAAATAAAAACATTTTGTCTAAGTACCTACACTCTCTTAGTTTATTAGATGTAAATGAAATTGTATTATTTACACTTCCCTATAATAACAGCTTGCCACAGGTAGAAAATACTTATAGATATAATTTAAATATGACATTGAATACTTTGACATATAATGTAAAAAAAATCCATGTTATTGACATAAATAATTATATAAAGTCATACTTTCATTTGACAAAGGATAAATATTATCTTAATAAATACTGTAAACGACTAATAGCAATGTCGCTATCTTATTATTTAGATTGCTCAGCCAAAAATTTGGCTACCATATCTGCTCCTATTGAGCAGAAAAAATATGACATGTGTAATCAGACGTTGGAATTAGTTCCAATGAATTTAAATGTAATTTAGAGACAATAGAGAACACCTCTTGCACACTAGATTTAATGACAAAGGGGAAGTCTGGGCATTTAAATATTGTTCATCAAAATATACAGGGCTTCTCCGGTAAAGATTTGGAATTGGAACTTTTTTTAAATAAAATGAATATACATGTCCTCTGTGTAACTGAACACTGGTTAAGGCAACATGAACTTATTATTAATATTGATAATTATAAAGTCATAAGTGCGTTCACAAGAAAGTCGGCCATTAGGGGTGGGTCACTTATATTATTACATAATTCATTAAAAGCAAAGGAGCGCAAAGACATAGTCGCACTTTCAACTGAACGAACTATTGAACTATCTTGTGTAGAGATTGAACGGTTTATCATTATTTGTGTATACAGACCTCCCTCTGGTAACTACAATAACTTTGAGTCTGCCATGGAGGAGGTGCTGAGAAAAGCAACTAATTGCAACAAGCAAGTAATTGTATGTGGGGATTTCAATATTAACATCTTAGAACACAGTCAAAGCTCGGGTATGCTTCTTAATCTATTTAAATCTTTTGATTTACGCCATCTGTTTAATGACCCTACACGCATTACCCCCACATCAGCTACTTGTATTGATAATATTTTCTGTAATTGTAAGGCAATTAAAAAATCAATAATAAATTTTATAAATTCAGACCATACAGGACAGATAGCTGTTTTTGAACACCGTCATGCAACTGCTTCCTCTTCTTTTGTCTATAGGCCAATCACCACTAGTCGTGTGGAAAAATTTAAGGAAAATGTTGAAAACAACGTTTCCCTGATGCAAGTAAGTAAGTATGCTAATATTGATGAACTATACAATACTTTGTTTAATGTTATTGAAAAGGAGTTTGAAGTAATTTTTACTAAGAAAAAAGTCAAAGTAGACAATACTAAAACAATATTTAGCGATTGGGCTACTAAAGGCATCTTCAAAAGCAGGCGCACTTTATTTGAATTATATGACATTAAAGCTAACTCCAATGATCCTACAATAACTGAACATGTTAGAAACTATTCCAAGCTATTTAAAAAAGTCTGCGCAATAGCAAAAGCTAATTATTTAAAAGATAAAATTAAAAATTCAAATAATAAAATCAAAGCCACTTGGAATATGATTAATAAAGAGACTTGTAAAAATACTACTCAAGACCTCAAGTACTCTTTGAAAATTGATAATAAACAACTCAAGGAGGACGTAGAAATAGCAAAGGCATTTGAATCTTTCTTTGCTAATATACCTCTTATTACCACTAGTAACTTAAATTCTAGTCCTCAGCTTGCTAATTGTCTTCTTCAATCGAGTGTGGACGAGTGCCTGACTTCTTTTAGTTTCCATCACATCAACCCGGAAACTATACTTAAAACTTTTAAAGAGATCAACGTAAAGAAAACAGAAGATTTGTGGGGAATATCAGTAGAAATATTAAAAAATATAATAAAAATCATTGCCCCATATTTAGCTGTAATATTTAATGAATGCGTAGATATTGGTCAATTTCCAAATCTGATGAAATATAGCAAAGTTCTACCACTTTTCAAATCAGGTGATAGAAGTGACCCATCTAATTACAGACCAATATCCATTTTACCTGCCCTTAGTAAAATATATGAAAAGTTATATTCCATCAATTATTGGGTCATTTTAATCTAAACAAATTATTGCATAATAAACAATTTGGATTTACTAAAGGCAAATCTACTACTGATGCGGGAGTTGCACTCATCAAGCACATTTTTGATGCATGGCAAAATAAGCAAGATGCTGTAGGTATATTTTGTGACCTATCCAAAGCATTCGACTGCGTTAATCACCAAACATTATTAATGAAGCTACAGCATTACGGCCTCACAGATAGCTCTCTGAGCTTAGTACGGTCATACCTAAGTGATAGAATTCAAAAAGTCAATGTTAATGGAACTAACTCTCCTGGCGCCCTTTTACAGATGGGAGTGCCCCAGGGCTCGATATTGGGGCCCTTACTGTTTATTATATATGTAAATGACCTACCTTACTTCACTAAAAACTTGTGTGACATAGTATTATTTGCAGATGATACTTCTTTGATTTTCAAACTAATAGACATAAAGATAACTTTGACGATGTAAATAATGCTCTCACTCAAGTGCTACATTGGTTTACTGTAAATAATTTACTTCTCAATGCTAAAAAAACTAAATGTGTCAAATTTACATTGCCCAACGTAAGACAGGTCAGCACTAGGATTAATATGAATAGTCAAAATGTTGAAGTAATTAATTCTACAGTATTTCTAGGCGTCACGTTAGACTCAAAATTACAGTGGGGTTCTCATATTGCAGCCCTGGCAGGGAGACTTAGTTCGGCTGCATATGCAGTCAAAAAAATAAGACATCTGACCGATATTGAAGCAGCCAGACTTGTGTATTTCAGTTATTTCCATAGCGTTATGTCTTATGGTCTGCTCTTATGGGGCTCTGCGGCTGATATTCAAGCTATTTTTGTGCTACAGAAACGAGCTGTCAGGGCCATATACGGACTTAGACCACGAGACTCGCTTAGAAACTTGTTCAAAGAAATTAACATTTTAACATTAGCATCACAGTACATCTTTGACTGTATTATGTATGTTTATAAAAATTTAGAAAACTTCCCTCGAAAATCCGACAACCATAACCTAAATACTAGAAATAAACACAAGCTTGCTGTTTCACATCTCAGACTTCATAAGATTGGTAATTCATTCGTAGGAATGAGTATTAAAATATTTAATAAGTTACCACAAAATCTTGTTGATTTACCAATGCCCAAATTTAAAACACATGTTAAAAATTATTTAATGGCAAAAGCCTATTATACAGTTAATGATTACTTAAATGACAAGAATTTGTGGAAATGATAAACTGTTCGCCTACACCCATGACACTGTACTTAAAAAAAAATTTGGTGATTAAAAAGAGTAACTGGCGAGTTTCTTGCCGGATCTTCTCGTCAGAATCAACTTTCCGATTCCGGTGGTAGAATCACATTATATTTATTCATTTCTTAGTATATTTTTTGTATCGACATATATGTTTAATGACATGTATAATATACATAGCTATAATTTATATTTTTCATGTATGACGATTTGTAAGAGCTGTATATAAGCCTATGCAAATAAAGCACTTTTGAATTTTGAATTTTTTGAATGATCATCAGCACCCAGAGAAGGAAAACTCTGCATTTATATCAAAACCCTCGCCAATCCGTCTGCCAAGCGTGGTGAGTATGGCAATTACCCCTCATGTGATTGAGGGAGGCCCGTGCCCCAGCAGTGGGGACTTAAATGGGCTGACGATGGAAGAGTTTAAAAATCCGCAAAGTTTAATTTATTTATTTAAGTATCTTGTAAGAAGTGTGCTTGAGTTAACACCGTCATCTGGTCTCCGTTCTATGGTATCCATATTGACCAAATAGAGCGAGTTCAGCGAAGGCTGCTCAAGACACTTTGCTATCGGCAGGGATGTCACAGAACTATTAAAGGTTATCAAAATAGGATGATAAGGTTTAATATGCAATCACTAGAGTCACGTCGGAAGTATTATGATCTCGTTTATCTATACAAAATAACCAATTCCTACATTGTCCCACCCTTCTATCTCTCTTAAATTTTAACATCCGTTACAGGTCCCGCAACCCTAAGCCTTTCGCACTACAAGTTTATACTAACAACACTTCTTTTTATAATCGTTGCAGTGCATACAATGAAATTAATACACCTGCTGATATCTTTTGCGATTCGCGATTCAAATTTAGACGTAATTTGTCTGATGCCTTGTTGTCAACCAAGGAATCAGCCAAATTATGAAAGAATCTAAGTTATTATTACAGTTTATTTTTAATTGTAACATTATTATCATTATCATTATTATTCCTATTTTAATTTATTTCAAATTAAAGTTAATATAAATTCCTATTTAATTAGTATGTCATCATCATCATCCGACCCGTTTGGAACAGTGGTAGTGAACGCTGCCTTTGGTCCAAGGGTTGCGGGTTCGATCCCCGCACAGTACAAACATTTGTGTGCATGAACATGTCTGTTTGTACTGGTCTGGGTGTTTTCTATATATTATAAGTATATATTTACAACAAAAAAAAAAGTAATTGATGTATACATTTGTAATCCCACTGTTGGTTCTGATATCCGTAACACAGGTGCTTGAGCTACCTATCTCGGAGTCAGATTAATGTATGTGATGTTGTGAAATATTTATTATATTTATTTATTTATTATCATCATTTCAGTCAATAGACGTCCACTGCTGGACATAGGCCTCCCCCAATGTTCTCCACACTGATCGGTCCTGTGCCGCCCGCATCCAATGGATTCCCGCGATCTTCACCAGATCGTCGGTCCACCTTGTGGGGGGCGCTACGGCTGCGACTTCTTGTACGTGGCCTCCACTCGAGGACCTTTCCGCCCCAAACCAATTAGTATGTACAGTATGTTAAATAGTCAATGTTGTGTACGCCTATAATGGGCATATATATAAGAACTACTATTACTTTAATTTATATTTTTTACGTGTTTTGTATATATATATATGCTGTTGGTGTACCTTTTTAAATAAATAAATAAATCCAATCGTCAGGATGTGTCGTACCTATAACGAGATGGTTGATAAACATGAGGAATTGGATCTCTACCGGTACAACCTACATCAGTTCAAGAGGTCTGTTTTGCAATGCATCTGTGGTGCGTTGTAAGACACTATCCCTTCTCTTTATCTTCTTTGCATGTGAGGGGGTAACTGTGGATATAAGTTTTAAGTTAATTTTAGTTTAATTTTAAATTTTATTGTAATTGTTAGCTTTCGATTGATTTTCTGTTTGTGTATACATGTTTTTGTATTGCAATCGGGACCTTGTCGAATGTATTGTATAAATGATTCTTATTAGATTGTAAAATGTTTTGTATACTAAATAAAATAAATAAATAAAATATCAGCCTATAAACTGTCCCACTGCAGGGCAAAGGCCTCCATCATAGAAATCAAGTTACCGCTACTATGATGGGATTAGGCTTAATCAATCACCACGCTTGCCAAATGCGGATTGGTGATCACAAACCCGAGCTATGTTCGAAAAATTCGAAACATACTTTTCGCTCGACTCGGGAATCGAACCCAGGACCCCGAGATTACGGCCCGGTACTTAACCCACTAGACCATCAAGGCGTTGATGAAGTATCAAGATGAAAATCAAATTCGATATAAGTGTCGACTTGTACCACTTTTACAGGACGCACAGATTAATTCTATTAAAAAAACATTACCTGGGTGTATGTAGGCCAGCACCACCGGCTGCGTGTGGTGAGCGGCCAGTAGCGTGACGCGCGCCGCCGCGTCCACGGCGTCGGCGCTGCTGACGCCGCGCTCGCTCACGGCGTACGCGTACAGCCCGGCGCCGCCCGCCCACACCGAGCAGCTGCACGAGGCGTACAATGCTATACAATTCTCTCCAAGGATGGATGTACAAGTTCAACAGTCACCGCTCAGCAAAAGCAAAACAAATTCACTAAAAATTAGGGTAAGTACATTTTAGTCTCAACATTGTTCAACAGATGGCGCCGTGCAAAATTAAATCGCACAAGCGTTTTGTTTTTTCTCACATATATATACCCTGTGAATGCTTAACCCACCAAATACTTGCACCATTGCTAGACACCTCAATATACGATCTATTTATGAATCAAGGCTTTTATTCCTGAAACCTTGTCATCTTGATATAGGGTTGTACAATGGAAATGATTGCTATTTAAAAATCATAATCATTTAATCCTATGATTTTTTTGTCACTTGTAAATCTGTTATTTCTATTTTTCATACTGCTATCTTACTTTTTTTTATGAGGTTGCAGCAAAATACGACCATCTTTCAATGACTTAAGGCTTTATTTAACCGGTCACTGCGCAGAACAGCCGAAAGAAAAGAAGCCGCGCACGCACTGTGACCACCGGTAAAAATCGCAGCACCGCGCAGTCATATGATTATGATTGAAAACTACATTTAAAATACTACCATATTTCAAAACGTTATAGTTTATTTTAGAATGCGTTGGTTGAAAATAGCAGTGACTTGTGTCACAGCTATTTTCAATTTATTTTTATTTTACTGCTATTTTTTGCTAGCAGTTCTTCTCAACGGATGCGCTGCTCGCACGCGCACCGGTGAGTGTAAATGCGTCTCACTCGCACACCCAGCCGCTCACTGCGTGCGACAGATTTTGTCATATTTTGGTCATATTTTGATGATTTATCATTTAGTATACACGCGACGCGCGCAGCGACTGGCTGGGTGTGAGTTGTCACTGCCGATCATTACGCGCGTGAACAGTGACCGCGCTGCGATTTATATCGCGAGTGTGAAATCACATTCGCTGTGACCACGATTCCGAATAGCAGGGATGACATATGATTTATAAAATCATATTGATTGTCACTCCTCTGGTGTTGCAAGTGTTCATGGGCGGCGGTAATCGCTTACCATCAGGTGATCCGTCTGCTCGTCTGCCCCCTATCCCATAAAAAAGAAACAGAAGAAAGCTAAGATTTTTTCCTGTTTTCAGGTTAAATAATCTACACCTTCTACAAAGCTATGTTGTCCTGGTACTAAAATTCGAAAAAAAAAATAAAGATATGAGTTAATTATCCGACTGCGGCGAAACAAAAAGGAGAATTATGATTTTGACCTGTATGTTTGTATGTATGGTTGTTCATCTGTTCCCTCATAACTTCTAAACTAGTTATCATATTTGAACAAATGAGGTATCGTTAGAAGCGTCTTGATTGTCTTCTGGTTATAGACGACATGACGTCACAATAAATTGACTACAGCGCCCTCTAGGGGACTTAGGGTAAGGAACTAAAAAAAAATTGCTTGACGGTATCGTGTGGGGTATCATATGAAAGTGCTTTTTTTCACATTTCAAATACGTAATTATATTTACAATACTCAAAATATGTTAAATAAAAAAATAAAGTTTAAAACTAAAACCCGACTACCAAAAAAACACGCTCTAAAAAGTACAAAACAAAAAAATTGTCTCTGCTGAAATGATTATGCCGTATCGCCGTGGTGGTATGCCACCTACTGTAGCAAAACAGATTCATTATAAAAATAAAATAAAATCGATACGGCATAATAATTTCAGCAGAGGCAATTTTCTTGTTTCGTACTTTTTAGAGCGTGTTATTTTGGTAGTCGGGTTTTAGTTTTTAACCCCCGACGCAAAAACGACGGGGTTTTATAGGTTTGACGTGTCTGTGTGTGTGTGTGTGTGTGTGTGTCTGTCTATGGCATCGTAGCTCCCGAACAAATGAACCGTCTAGGATTTTGTTTTTTTTTTGTTTGAAAGATGAATAAGAAGGGAGTGTTCTTAGCTATGTTGACGAATAACCTATTTGTTGTTCCAACTGCCTCAATATATCAAATGAAAGAGCTTTAGTTGTGTCGGGGGTTTTTTAAATTTTCAATTTAATTTTATAGTTCTTAAACTTTATTTTAATTGAACATATTTTTTCGCTGGCGGGATGTAGTGAACGCGGACCTGCAGGAATTGCAAGCAGGAGATTGGCGATAAGCTGCACAAGACCGAGAAAAATGGCGGCATCTCGTATCGGAGGCCAAGACTCATTTTGGATGGTTGAGCCAACGGAGTAAGTAAGTAAGTAAGTATATTTTTTCGGTATAAAGTAATGTATTTTCGATTGGAAGTGATCTCACCCGTCGGGAGTGGGCACGGCGGCGAGGCAGCACAGCGCGGTGGCGGCGCCCAGCTCCGTCAGCACGAAGCTGCCCTCCGCCGCCGGCCGGGACCCCGTCACCAGGAACAGCCTGGGAGGAACGACAACATTGTTTTTTTTATTATTAAATTTACATGGGACCACCCTTGAGGTATTACCTATACCTCGAAAAAAGATTTGTTCAAATCGGTTCATAATGGACCACATTTCATATTTTTAACATGTCCATATTGTTTTTTTATATGAAAATAGACATAAAATGAACAGACCCATATTTTTTCTTTTTTCAAAATTTGTCCATTTTCATGCATAAAATAATTATTGAAATTCTTTTTATTCTAAATAGACGTAAGCGCCAAATGACGTCATCGGACGGCTGAATACAGCGATATTCCTTTGCTTATCATTGTTTTAATAAAAAAAAGGTACTACTGTCAAAGGTAAATAATACTAGTGTCAACATTGTCAACGTCATTCATACATTCAACGTTGACAAATTGTCTTTTTTTTTTGACAGTTACATGTCATGAGTTTGGCATTACGTAAATTTAAAACTATAATGTGCTAAGCAAAGAAATATTTTACATTCTGCCGTCCGCTGACGTCATCTTACGTTTTTAGGGTTCCGTAGCCAAAATGGCAAAAACGGAACCCTTATAGTTTCGTCATGTCCGTCTGTCCGTCTGTCACAGCCGATTTACTCGGAAACTATAAGTACTACAGTGATGAAATTTGATGGGAATATGTGTTGTATGAACCGCTACAAAAATATGACACTAAATAGTAAAAAAAAGAATTGGGGGTGGGGCCCCCCATACATGTAACTGAGGGATGAAATTTTTTTTTTCGATGTACATACCCGTGTGGGGTATCAATGGAAAGGTCTTTTAAAATGATATAAAGTTTTCTAAAAAACATTTTTCTTAAAGTGAACGGTTTTTGAGATATCAGCTCTCAAAGTCGTAAAAAGTATGTCCCCCCCCCTCTATTTTTATAACTACGGGGTATAAAATTCTAAAAAAAATAGAGGTGATGCATGCTAATTAACTCTTTCAACGATTTTTGGTTTGATCAAAGTATCTCTTATAGTTTTTGAGATAGGTTGATTTAACTGTAATTTTTGGACTTTGCTGCTACGGAACCCTTTGTGCTCGAGCCCGACTCGCACTTGGCCGGTTTTTTTAGTTTTTAATTTTTTTTCTCAGTAAATAAGCAATATAAAAAATGAATAAATATATATTTGAGCAGTGGAAAAGTAAACAAAGAATTGGTATTTTTTGTTTCAGAGCTTAGGAATTTTGAAATGTTGTCCATTGGTGGAGTTATCGCGTAACAAACATAGAAAAATACATACGGGTCGAATTGAGCGTGACATACGGACGGACGGACAGGCGGACAGATACGACGAATCTATAAGGGTTCCGTTTTTTGCCTTTAGGCTACGGAACCCTGAAAACCCCTAATATTCTCTATGAAAAACGTAGAATGTGCCAGCCCCTTCTCAACCCTAGGGTGTCGTAAAAGTCGACTAAGGGAGTTTTGCGTCCGGGGCATCGCTACCAAACACCATAGGACAGCCTAAAGGTGAAGGGAAAATCAGCAGCAATAACATTCCCAAGGAGGGTTGGTGTCAGGCAAGCCGAGTATAAAAACTTTAGGCCAAAACTCTTTTTGCAGTATGTGTATCGAAACATACTGCGCCGACCCCAGATAACCTGGAAAAAGGGCAGGAGGATGATGATTCTCTATGACAGAGTACACTGCAGCGCCAGCGCCACGCGCTCCAGCCGAGGCAGCGGCAGCAGCGCCACCACCGGCGACGCCGCGCTAGTGGGGGCACGGCGCAGAGTACAGTCACCTGCCGCACTGCAGCGCCAGCGCCACGCGCTGCAGCCGAGGCAGCGGCAGCAGCGCCACCACCGGCGACGCCGCGCTAGTGGGGGCACGGCGCAGAGTACAGTCACCTGCCGCACTGCAGCGCCAGCGCCACGCGCTGCAGCCGAGGCAGCGGCAGCAGCGCCACCACCGGCGACGCCGCGCTAGTGGGGGCACGGCGCAGAGTACAGTCACCTGCCGCACTGCAGCGCCAGCGCCACGCGCTGCAGCCGAGGCAGCGGCAGCAGCGCCACCACCGGCGACGCCGCGCTAGTGGGGGCACGGCGCAGAGTACAGTCACCTGCCGCACTGCAGCGCCAGCGCCACGCGCTGCAGCCGAGGCAGCGGCAGCAGCGCCACCACCGGCGACGCCGCGCTAGTGGGGGCACGGCGCAGAGTACAGTCACCTGCCGCACTGCAGCGCCAGCGCCACGCGCTGCAGCCGAGGCAGCGGCAGCAGCGCCACCACCGGCGACGCCGCGCTAGTGGGGGCACGGCGCAGAGTACAGTCACCTGCCGCACTGCAGCGCCAGCGCCACGCGCTGCAGCCGAGGCAGCGGCAGCAGCGCCACCACCGGCGACGCCGCGCTAGTGGGGGCACGGCGCAGAGTACAGTCACCTGCCGCACTGCAGCGCCAGCGCCACGCGCTGCAGCCGAGGCAGCGGCAGCAGCGCCACCACCGGCGACGCCGCGCCGCCCACCGCCTCCGCTACGCGCACGCTCCACGCCAGCGAGCACGACGACGCGCTGGTTCAAATTAACGTATTACCTACCTATCTACAGTTATACCAATTTCATAAGTTACACCAATGTACAGTCAGCGTCGGATCAAGTTACCCCCCTGCAGTGGAAAAATAGCACTTGTACCCCAGACATAAGGACGCGGACGGTCCAAAGGTCAACAAGGGTAAGGGTAACTCGACGTGACGCCATATGTACAGGTGTACCACGTTTATAAGTTACATCGGCAAAATTCGTCTACGCAGAAGAGCGAGAGAGAGAGAGTTAAAACCGATGGATTACGATTGCGAAAGCAGTTGAAATACCGATTTTATTGCGTAATGTTAAGATTCAATACAATAAATCCTGTTTGATATGGTAATAAATATCATATTTTTATTTTTCTTTTAATAAATAATAATAAATAAATAAATATTTCACAACATCACATACATTGATCTGACTTCGAGATAGGTAGCTCAAGCACCTGTGTTCTTTACTTTAAAATACATACCTAAAAAAATTCTATGTTGGTAGCACTGTTGTTTTTATCTGTCAGTGCGAGTTACAAAATAAATGGCGGTGGTTCTGCAAAATTGATCGTGTTTGAATTAATATACACATTACATTACATTACATTAAATTAGTTACATTGGTGTAACTTATAAAATTGGTTAAACTGTACCTCCGCAGAAGTCTTATTTTCGAAAACGCGGCAAAATCTTAACCAATCACAACGCTCCATTTACGCGCGAAAAAAATAACAATTTCTTATTTATTGATGCGCCAGCGCCATGTTCGGTGCGAGTGCGGTTAAGAGAGAGATAGCGTTCCTATCTGGATTAATTAACTTGATCTGTTGCTTTCCGTGATCTTCGCATGTTAAAACTATTACTTACTTTATTTCTATCAGTGAAGACCTGTTATTAGCTTTAAGAAATTCATTGTAATTGCTACTGTATTAAGACAGCTGTTGGTCTTCCGAATAAAATAAAATAAAATAAAAAAATAATAGTATTTAATCTCGATGTAACGCAATAAAGTCTGTATTTCAACTGCTTTTGCAATCGTAATCAATCGGATTTAACTTGCTCTTCTGCGTAGACGAATTTGCCGATGTCACTTATAAACGTGGTACACCTGTATCTATCTATTATATTTGACGACCCGTTTGGAACAGTGGTAATGAATGCTACCTTTAGTCCAAGGGTACAAACATTTATGTGCATGAACATGTCTGTCTGTATTGGTCTGGGTATTTTCTATGTATTATTAATATGTATTTATGTAACAAAAGAAAAGTATTAAATGTATATATTTGTAATGCCACTGTTGATTCTGATATCCGTAACACAGGTGCTTGAGTTACCTATCTCGGAGTCAGATCAATGTATGGGATGTTGTGAAAATATTATCTGGCTAGGACACAGAAACCTATAAAACGTAAATGAAGGGTACATGGGCGAAGGAAACAATATCAGAAATAGTAAATATTTAACAACATCACATACATTGATCTGACTCCGAGATAGGTAGCTCAAGCAAATGTGTTATGAATATCAGAATCAACAGTGAGATAACAAATAAATTGTTATTTTTTTGTTTACATCCCTAAATCCACATAATAGGTAAGAAGTCAGCTGTTCCATGCAAAATAGAGTGTCCACCCGGCAACAATGAATGTAGCAGCTGATTTTCTCGCTTATTTTGTTGATTTGACTTGCTAAATGGGCTTTTTTTACAATATTTATCTATTATGAGGTTTTCGGGATGTAAACGATAAAAAATAACAGTATATAACCTTCTATTTTAAATTCGATGAATATAAAAGTAAATGTACTACGAATACACTCACTTGTAAACAGACACCCGCCCCGCGTTGTCTCCCATCCAAATCTTGGAGCCCACTCGGCAGATGGCCGTCACTTGCACCGGGTTGTTCTTGTCTGAACAAACAAACGAAATCAAAATAGAAATGTCCAATGAGGGTTTTCGCGTGTGAAAAATCCGCTAGATGGCGTACTGTTGGACTGAGGTCCAACATCAACAACATCAACCGCATTGGTTATTTAGTTTGTCAAATTGACATTTTGACAGATCACGTTTAAAAATAACCAATCACATTGTATATGGACTCACTCCTATAGTACTCCATCTAGCGGATTTTTCACACGCGAAAACCCTCATACAACTTAAGATACTGAAAGGACTTTAGGCAAGCGCATTACATCCTAGACCTCATCGTCACTTTCCATTAGGTGAGATTGTGGTCCGTGGTGAGCGTTGGCCTTATACTTCATAAAAAAACGAGATATTTGATGGAAGTGAGAGTTGTCATATGGGATTGACGTATCAAGACGACATATTTGTTTGGTTATTGTTTAGGTTTCATAGATGGCGTTGCATGTATACTGAATCACACAGGGACAATTTTTTAAAAATATATAGTAAAAAGTGAACAAGTAGACCGTGCGTTTTATTTCTGGGATCCGCTCTTACTCGCGTCGCGATCAGTGCCGGAGTAAACAATAATATTCTGTGTTGTAGATATTCCTATAGTCTCATTAGAATAGTTATTTACGAGATTTCTACCATGTACCTTATTTTTGAGTTTCCGATATTTCGGCTGTTGCAAGCGCCATGGTCACGGAGTAACTGAAGTGTTTGCGGGTAAGCTGTTACTGGCAGACAAATCGGTCTACCCTCCTTCGCAGTCTTTTACTACGCGCACCTGCGGTACCTACCACTGTTCACTAACTCACTATTTTCTCGCACCTGTTCTCGACACACAACACTCACAGTATCTGGCCGCAAAATGACAGTTTGTTTAGTTTAACGGTTATTCATCATCAGCCCATTTAAGTCCCCACTGCTGGGGCACGGGCCTCCCTCAAACACATGAGGGGTAATTGCCATACTCACCACGCTTGGCAGACGGGTTGGCGAAGGTTTTGATGTAAATGCAGAGTTTTCCTTCTCTGGGTGCTGATGATCATGCCCACAGCTTTACCTTAGTCGCCTTTTACGACACCTTGGTAAGAGTGACGGTGGCCTATTCTACTCTGCCGGGGACCACACGGCCTTAACGGTTATTACATTTTCGTAAATAAGTATTCTAATGTTAGTGACCATGAAAGTTTAAAACAATATATTCCTATAGTCCTCTTCACGTAGCATGATCTGGGTGACAGATGTCAAAATCCATACATTTTTCACGTAAGTCACTTTCTAACGTATAGCTCTGTCCTGCTGTCACCCAGATCATGCTAAGTGACAGGGTTGTTGCGGATGCTGATTTTTTCACATCCGCGGATGAGGATGCGGATACGGATTCCAAGGGGCAAACATCCGCGGATGCGGATGTGGAAGGGGATCTTTACAAAAATCTTGATCTTAATTGATTTCTATTGGTCAAATAGCACGAGCGCGGGACACGCGCCACTCGCCGGTCCCGCCCCTTTCTTTCTTGTCCTGACCTGCAACACATTCGCATCCGCATCAGCTCCGCAACGATTTTTGCGGATGCAGATGCGGATGCCTAAACCGATGCGGATGCGGATGCCGATATTCGCAACATCCCTGCTATGCGAAAAGGACTATAGCTGGCAATTGTGTTGGCTTACCCGGCGCGAGCCGCAGCGTGTGGTGGTGCGTGAAGCGCGTCCTGGTGGCGAGCAGCGAGTGCGCGCGCTCCGGCTCGCCGCCGTACCACACCTCCCAGCCGCCGTCGCGCGCCGCGCTCACTGCCGACAGCCGGCATTTATGTTTATGTTATAAAAATAAACAGTTTTGGGTATCATATAAAAGGGCTTGAGTAGCAGATTTTTTTTTATGGGATAGAGGGTAGACGAGCAGACGAATCACCTGATGGTAAGCGATTACCGCCGCCCCTGAACACCAGCAACACCAGAGGAGTCACAAGTGCGCTGCCGACCTTTTAAAAAAGAATACGCTCTTTTCTTGAAGGTTTGCTGGTCGTATTTGTCCGGAAATACCGCAGGCGATAGTTCATTCCATAGTTTTGTCGTACGAGGCAGAAAGTTTCTTGAGAAACGCACAGTTGAAGACTGCCAGCCATCCAGATGATGTCGATGGAACTGTTGTCGAGTGGAACGATGACGAATGAGAATATATTTACTGTGACAAAATTCAAATCCAAGATGGCCGCCGTCACAAAGATATGGATTGTATATTTTAACACAACTCCCACAATATGAGTATCATATAAAAGGGCTTGAGAAGCAGGATATATTTATTGAAGCAAATTTGATTTGAAAATGAAAATTAACAACGAAGATTGGTTTAAAATGGATCTAGTAAGTAGTTTTTTTTAATACGTTATAAACCGTCCACCACAATGTACCTTCCATTTCAATTCAATTGAATTGAATTCAATTCAAATATTTTATTGCATATTACATGTTATTGCATTTGTGGTGCGCAAATGTAACCTGTCATGTACATTTAGTCAACTCAATCCTTACTAATATTATAAATGCGAAAGTAACTCTGTCTGTCTGTCTGTCTGTCTGTCTGTCTGTCTGTTACTCTTTCACGCCAAAACTACTCAACGGATTTAAATGAAATTTGGTATACAGATAATCTAGACCCTGAGAAAGAACATAGGCTACTTTTTATTGCGAAAAGGGGGTTGTAAGGGGTTGAAAGGGGGGTAAAAAGTTACTTTTCCACGCGGACGAAGTCGCGGGCGGCCGCTAGTTGTTTTATAATTAAGTAATATCTTACTTGCTGCTACGGAACCCTTCACGGGCGAGTCCAACTCGCACTTGGCCGGTTTTTTTAATCATGCATAATAAACAGGTATGTTATTATAACATAGTCGGAATAAGTCCTCTGATTTAATCATTTGAGAGTCACTGCGAATCAATTGAGAGTCTATGTCACTTGAGAGTATATGAGTCACTTGAGAGTATATGAGTCACTTGAGAGTATATGAGTAGGCAATTTAAGAGTATATGAGTCATTTAGAGTATATGATTCCTTGAAAGTCAATTGAGTCGTTTACGAGTTAATCACTTGAGAGTTAGAGAGAACTTTAGTCTTTTGAGAGTAATTTCACTCCTATGCAAGTTACCTAATTGAAACTTTCTTAAGTCAATGTTCACTTGTGAGTCAATACAGAAGAATCAATTATAAGACTCTTAAGTCATATAATAATAATATCCTCCAATGATTACGGCTACGGCAGCCAATCTCAACGATCAGCCACGTACGCAGGATATATTATAGTGCTCAAGTGTGTGCGCAAACACAAGTGCACTCTCTATTCCCTGGCCCTCATAATCCGATGGGACACTAATGTGACACGACCGGAGAGGGATCAAGCGCAGGACTAACAGCTTAACGTGCTTTCCGAGGCACGGGGGTACAAGACCGCCAACTTCCAGACTCCGGGCTAGCACTAAGAATTTCTTGCCGAAAAACTTAGGTACAAATTTTTGGCCCGACCCGGGGATCGAACCCCGGGACCTCTTGCGCAGCCGTCGCTTTAAAGTGCGACCCTCTAACCACTGCGCCACCGAGGCAGTCAAATAATAATCACATGAAAGTCATCACTTGAATGTAATTTTAGAGCTTATTATGATGAGGGTACACTCACCTAGACCTGGAGCCGGAGCATGCAACAGCGGCGCAGCTACCGCGCAAGTGCTCGCGCGCGCACTCGCCGCGTCGCACAGCGCGGTGTACTCCGGCGCCGCCAGTACGGACACCAACGACGCCGCGGATGGTCTGAGTTCCGGGGCCCCGCTCCAACATCGGCGCATCGTTTCTAACATGTTGCAGGGGTATTGGAGTTCCTGGGATGTAAATCAATTCATCATCATCATCATTTCAGCCAATAGACTTGACTGACCGGATGGCGCAATTGGTAGTGACCCTGCCTCTTACGCCAAAGGTCGTGGGTTAGATCTCCACCCTGGACAAACATTCGTGCGATGAACACTTGTGTTTGTTCAGTGTCTGGGTGTAATATATGTATATAAGTATATATTTGTGTTCCTCTGTTGTCTGATATCTGTAACACAAGTGCTTACGCTACTTAGTACGGAATCAGGTCAATGTATGAGATGTTGTGAGAATTATTATTATTATTATTATAGACGTCCACTACTGGACGTAGGCCTCCCCCAATGTTCTCCACACAAATCGGGCCTGCGCCGCCCGAGTCCAATGGATTCCCGCGACCTTCACCAGATCGTCGGTCCACCTTGTGGGGGGCGCCACGGCTGCGACTTCCTGTACGTGGCCTCCACTCGAGGACCTTTCCGCCCCAACGGCCGTCTGCTCTCCTCGCTATGTGCCGTGCCCATTTCCATTTGAAACAATTCACATAGCCTGCATCACGTAAGGATGTACCGCGACAAAACACGGAACAAAAATATCAGATTCCCCGCCCCTTATTACAGATCATCATCATCGGACGACAAGGCGCGGCGAGTGCTTTCATCCTTATGTGGTAGAAATACCCCTTATCCGCACGAAGCGATTTGCTTCCACATTTATAATGCGGACGGCTAAGGAATGGAACTCTCTGCCGAGATCTGTTTTTCCTGACCACTATAATCTGGGCATCTTTAAGGCAAGAGTGAACTAGGCATCTTTTAGGCAAACGCGTATCATCCTAGACCTCATCGTCGCTTTCCATCAGGTGCGATTGTGGTCAAGCGTTGGCTTATTGACCAAAAAAAAAAAAGACATCGCACTAAGGATAGTCCCGTAATAAAATTAGTCCCAACTTCTTTTTAAACCCCGACGCAAAAACGACGGAGTGTTATAAGTTTGACGTGTCTGTGTGTCTGTCTATGGCATCGTAGCTCCCGAACAAATTAACCGATTTTGATTTTGTTTTTTTTTTGTTTGAAAGATGAATAAGGAGGGAGTGTTCTTAGCATGTTGGATAAAAATCGATCCAAGATGGCCGCCGTCACAAAGATTTTAATTTTATGTTTTAACACAACTCCCACAATATGGGTATCATATAAAAGGGCTTGAGTAGCAGAATATATTAATTGTGAAAAATTTCAAATCCAAGATGGCCGCCGTCAGAAAATGACGAATAACCTATTTGTTGTACTAACTGACTCAATATAGGTATCAAATGAAAGAGCTTTAGTTGTGTCGGGGGTTTTTTAAATTTTCAATTAAATTTTTTAACATTTCGTGTTGGAACCGTACTAAAGCTCGGGATAACATGAGCTTTAGTACGGTTATGAGTTTAGATCACGATTTATAATAAGGTGGCCTGTGTTTATAGACATTAAGCTCAAATTTGAATGTTAATGGCGACTGAAGCGCGCTTTTCACGGGATTCCATTGGTGGAGGTTACTCGATAACATCTTATTCGCTTGAAAGATACTTGAAAGTCACTCGATAGGCGATCGAAAGTGATTTGGGAGCAGAATGACGGTTTTTCAAGAATCTTTTGAAAGTGGGAGAGCAACGCTTCGGCATGAATGGGCCGTCTCGACCGGAGTGATACCACGGTTTCACAGAAAACCGGCGTGAAGCACCACTGTGCTGTGTTTCGCTGCGTCTTTGAGAGTACCGAAGGTCCAATCCGGGGGAAAGGGGGGTTTAAAGGTTGGCAGCGCACTTGTGACTCCACGGATGTCGCTAGTGTCCATATGCGTCGGCAATGGCTTACCATCAGGCGATCCGTCTGCTCGTCTGCCACCTATTACATAAAAAAAATATATTCAAAATGTAGATATGTAGGTAATGCAATAATGAACATTTTTTTGAGATCAGTCAAATACTCTAATTTGGAGTCACTTCACAAGAGTCGTCATGGAGTCAATCTATTCTTTGTTTCTATTACTTACCCTGGTGGTGAGCGTGGGCCTCGTGCCCTCCAGCACGGCCTCCTTGACGGCCTCGTGCCCCTCGAAGGGCTGGCGGAGCGACATCACCTCGTACAGCAGCATGCCGAACGAGAAGCAGTCCACCTGCGCACAACCACATCATCATCAGCATTTCAGCCAATAAACAAACAAATATTTCACAACATCACATTGATCTGACTCCGAGATTGGAATAAAACTATAGGAATAAAAAATAAAAGTAAAATAATTTATTCTTCACTTCATCGTCAGCCCATTTAAGTCCCCACTGCTGGGGCACGGGCCTCCCTCAATCACATGAGGGGTAATTGCCATACTCACCACGCTTGGCAGACGGGTTGGCGAGGGTTTTGATATAAATGCAGAGTTTTCCTTCTCTGGGTGCTGATGATCATGCCAGCAGCTTTACCTTAGTCGCCTTTTACGACTCCTCGGTAAGAGTGAGGGTGGCCTATTCTACTCTGCCGGGACCACACGGTTCCCTACGTTACCTTCTCGTTGTACTCCTCCTCGCCGTTGTAGCGCATGATCTCGGGCGCCATGAACCCCTCGGTGCCGCCGAAGCCCTTCGTGCCCGACGGCGGCGCCAGCCGGCTGATACCTGGACAACATTTATTTACTTCTGTCATCGCAAAATAACAAGATCCGTAAGTTTATCAATTTACTAGGAAGTTTATAAACTTTCGTAGCATTCTAAACTGGAGATAAATTGTATTATTTTACGTCCACATTTTCGTACAGTGATAAACTTACTTAACTCACTCGTAAAATAATAAGTAAGCAATATCCAAACGCTACGCGCGATTTGATTGGCATTGCCGTTGTGAACATTGACCAATCAGAGAGCAGTGTGTTATTTTACGTATTTCAAAAATTCGTATATTTAAAAGAGTTTCTATGATTGGTCGAACCATATAAAATAGTTTATAAATTTACCGTGTGACGTCGGAAATTGATAAATTTACGAAAATGTGTACAATAATTAATTTATCTCCCGTTTAGAATCCTACGAAAGTTTATAAACTTCCTAGTAAATTAATAAATTTACGGATCTTGTTATTTTTCGGTGACATTTCTTTTGTTTTATTCGGAAGACAAACAGCTCCTTAATACGGTAGCAATTACAATGAATGTCTTAAAGCTAATAACAGGTAATAACAATAGAAATAAAGTAGGTAAGTGCGTATAGTGTCGCTGCAGTGACTCAGTCACAGCTGTGAGTGTAATGTACATGTGTGACGTATGAACGGACGCACCGTAGTCGCCCAGCTTGACGGTCACGCTGACGGGCGCGTGGCCCAGCTCCAGTGCGTGCGTATAGTGTCGCTGCAGTGACTCAGTCACAGCTGTGAGTGTAATGTACGTGTGTGACGTATGAACCGACGCACCGTAGTCGCCCAGCTTGACGGTCACGCTGACGGGCGCGTGGCCCAGCTCCAGTGCGTGCGTATAGTGTCGCTGCAGTGACTCAGTCACAGCTGTGAGTGTAATGTACGTGTGTGACGTATGAACCGACGCACCGTAGTCGCCCAGCTTGACGGTCACGCTGACGGGCGCGTGGCCCAGCTCCAGTGCGTGCGTATAGTGTCGCTGCAGTGACTCAGTCACAGCTGTGAGTGTAATGTACGTGTGTGACGTATGAACCGACGCACCGTAGTCGCCCAGCTTGACGGTCACGCTGACGGGCGCGTGGCCCAGCTCCAGTGCGTGCGTATAGTGTCGCTGCAGTGACTCAGTCACAGCTGTGAGTGTAATGTACGTGTGTGACGTATGAACCGACGCACCGTAGTCGCCCAGCTTGACGGTCACGCTGACGGGCGCGTGGCCCAGCTCCAGTGCGTGCGTATAGTGTCGCTGCAGTGACTCAGTCACAGCTGTGAGTGTAATGTACATGTGTGACGTATGAACCGACGCACCGTAGTCGCCCAGCTTAACGTTCACGTTGACGGGCGCGTGGCTAATCTCCGCCGCTGCAGCCTCCTGCGGTCGCGGCATCGCCCACACGAGCACGTTCTCGCTCTGCGGGACAAAGTCATCTTCTCAAGGCCAAGTAGCTAGAAGAGTTATGCCCTACTTTAAAATCACAATGCCATACCTTAGAAAATGTCAAACATAATAATAACATAAACGCGTGCACGCACGCGTACACACATGCACGCACGCGCACTCACATGCACGCACGCGCGCACACGCGCATACATACACACACACACACATACGCACGCACGCACGCACGCACGCACGCACACACGCACGCACGAACGCACGAACGCACGCACGCACGCACGCACGCACGCACGCACGCACGCACGCACCCGCACGCACGCGCACACACACACACACACATACACACACACGTTCCCAAATAGCATAAGTAGTAGAAATAAGTTTAAGAGACCGAAGAGCGGAGCCGCCTGACACAAGCTCAATAGCTTAAAAGGGGCTCCAATCCTTTATATGATAAGTTTGTTTTAAAAAATAAAAAAACATTTCGTTTTCGTTTTCGTTTTCGTTTTCGTTTTCGTTTTCGTTTTCGTTTTCGTTTTCGTTTTCGTTTTCGTTTTCGTTTTCGTTTTCGTTTTCGTTTTCGTTTTCGTTTTCGTTTTCGTTTTCGTTTTCGTTTTCGTTTTCGTTTTCGTTTTCGTTTCGTTTCGTTTTCGTTTTCGTTTTCGTTTTCGTTTTCGTTTTCGTTTCGTTTTCGTTTTCGTTTTCGTTTTCGTTTTCGTTTTCGTTTTCGTTTTCGTTTTCGTTTTCGTTTTCGTTTTCGTTTTCGTTTTCGTTTTCGTTTTCGTTTTCGTTTTCGTTTTCGTTTTCGTTTTCGTTTTCGTTTTCGTTTTCGTTTTCATTTTCATTTTCATTTTCGTTTCATTTTCATTTCATTTTCGTTTCATTTTCGTTTCATTTTCATTTCATTTTCGTTTCATTTTCGTTTCATTTTCGTTTCATTTTCGTTTCATTTTCGTTTCATTTTCGTTTCATTTTCGTTTCATTTTCGTTTCATTTTCATTTCATTTTCGTTTCATTTTCGTTTCATTTTCATTTCATTTTCGTTTCATTTTCGTTTCATTTTCGTTTCATTTTCGTTTCATTTTCGTTTCATTTTCGTTTCATTTTCGTTTCATTTTCGTTTCATTATCACTTCATTTTCGTTTAATTTTCGTTTAATTTTCGTTTCATTTTCGTTTCATTTTCGTTTCATTTTCATTTCATTTTCGTTTCATTTTCGTTTCATTTTCATTTCATTTTCGTTTCATTTTCGTTTCATTTTCGTTTCATTTTCGTTTCATTTTCGTTTCATTTTCGTTTCATTTTCATTTCATTTTCGTTTCATTTTCATTTCATTTTCATTTCATTTTCATTTCATTTTCATTTCATTTTCATTTCATTTTCATTTCATTTTCATTTCATTTTCATTTCATTTTCATTTCATTTCATTTCATTTCATTTTCATTTCATTTTCATTTCATTTTCATTTCATTTCATTTCATTTCATTTTCATTTCATTTTCATTTCATTTTCATTTCATTTTCGTTTCATTTTTGTTTCATTTTCGTTTCATTTTTCATTTCAGAGTCTCGGCGTCTTCTTCTCTCGATTATGTTTCTATATAATATACTCAGAGGAAAGATTGACTGTATCGATATTTTTAATCAGATCCAATTCACAGTGCCTAGAAATTATTCTAACAGACGAGTTTGCCGCACGTTCTTCACCGAAAAGTGCAGAACGTGCGCCGGCGAACGGGCCCCTCTTGTTCGTTTGTCAAGTATATTTAACACTCATTTTAATGAACTAGATTTTTCTATGAGCCCTGGTGTTTTCAGGAAACTAGCCATAGATGCTCTTAAAACATAAAATTTCTATCTTTTTTTTTTTCACATAATATTTTTAAACCTTGTTTAGCGACTTTTGAAGGGTAACCTAACACTTGTTGTTTATAATTAACTTGTGGATAACGTTGTTGGTTATGCATTTAATTATCATGTAATTGTAATGTATCTTGTCCTAAGCTATTAATGTATAACTGTTTGTTGTCTCTAATAAAATAAAATAAAATAAAAAAATAAAATTTCAGTTTCATTTCATTTTCATTTCGTTTTCATTTCGTTTACATTTCGTTTCCATTTCGTTTCCATTTCGTTTCCATTTCGTTTCCATTTCGTTTCCATTTCGTTTCCATTTCGTTTCCATTTCGTTTCCATTTCGTTTCCATTTCGTTTCCATTCAGTTTCCATTTCGTTTCCATTTCGTTTCCATTTCGTTTCCATTTCGTTTCCATTTCGTTTCCATTTCGTTTCCATTTCGTTTCCATTTCGTTTCCATTTCGTTTCCATTTCGTTTCCATTTCGTTTCCATTTCGTTTCCATTTCGTTTCCATTTCGTTTCCATTTCGTTTCCATTTCGTTTCCATTTCGTTTCCATTTCGTTTCCATTTCGTTTCCATTTCGTTTCCATTTCGTTTCCATTTCGTTTCCATTTCGTTTCCATTTCGTTTCCATTTCGTTTCCATTTCGTTTCCATTTCGTTTCCATTTCGTTTCCATTTCGTTTCCATTTCGTTCCATTTCGTTTCCATTTCGTTTCCATTTCGTTTCCATTTCGTTTCCATTTCGTTTCCATTTCGTTTCCATTTCGTTTTCATTTCGTTTCATTTTCATTTCATTTTCATTTCATTTTCATTTCATTTTCATTTCATTTCATTTTCATTTCATTTTCATTTCATTTTCATTTCATTTTCATTTCATTTCATTCATTTACATTTACATTCATTTACTGGTAAAATACAACCTATTGAATCTTGAGTCTCGGCGTCTTCTTCTCTCGATTATGTTTCTATATAATATACTCAGAGGAAAGATTGACTGTATCGATATTTTTAATCAGATCCAATTCACAGTGCCTAGAAATTATTCTAACAGACGAGTTTGCCGCACGTTCTTCACCGAAAAGTGCAGAACGTGCGCCGGCGAACGGGCCCCTCTTGTTCGTTTGTCAATTATATTTAACACTCATTTTAATGAACTAGATTTTTCTATGAGCCCTGGTGTTTTCAGGAAACTAGCCATAGATGCTCTTAAAACATAAATTTTCTATCTTTTTTTTTTCACATAATATTTTTAAACCTTGTTTAGCGACTTTTGAAGGGTAACCTAACACTTGTTGTTTATAATTAACTTGTGGATAACGTTGTTGGTTATGCATTTAATTATCATGTAATTGTAATGTATCTTGTCCTAAGCTTTTAATGTATAACTGTTTGTTGTCTCTAATAAAATAAAATAAAATAAAAAAAAAAAAAATAAAATTTCAGTTTCATTTCATTTTCATTTCGTTTTCATTTCGTTTTCATTTCGTTTTCATTTCGTTTCCATTTCGTTTCCATTTCGTTTCCATTTCGTTTCCATTTCGTTTCCATTTCGTTTCCATTTCGTTTCCATTTCGTTTCCATTTCGTTTCCATTTCGTTTCCATTTCGTTTCCATTTCGTTTCCATTTCGTTTCCATTTCGTTTCCATTTCGTTTCCATTTCGTTTCCATTTCGTTTCCATTTCGTTTCCATTTCGTTTCCATTTCGTTTCCATTTCGTTTCCATTTCGTTTCCATTTCGTTTCCATTTCGTTTCCATTTCGTTTCCATTTCGTTTCCATTTCGTTTCCATTTCGTTTCCATTTCGTTTTCCATTTCGTTTCCATTTCGTTTCCATTTCGTTTCCATTTCGTTTCCATTTCGTTTCCATTTCGTTTCCATTTCGTTTCCAATTTCGTTTCCATTTCGTTTCCATTTCGTTTCCATTTCGTTTCCATTTC
The DNA here is from genome assembly GCA_019059595.1 of Marasmia exigua. Lineage (NCBI taxonomy): Eukaryota > Metazoa > Arthropoda > Insecta > Lepidoptera > Crambidae > Marasmia > Marasmia exigua. The sequence goes on from JADPWL010003052.1 coordinate 55,447, forward strand.
GTTTCCATTTCGTTTCCATTTCGTTTCCATTTCGTTTCCATTTCGTTTCCATTTCGTTTCCATTTCGTTTCCATTTCGTTTCCATTTCATTTTCATTTCATTTTCATTCATTCATTTACATTTACATTCATTTACTGGTAAAATACAACCTATTGAATCTTGAGTCTCGGCGTCTTCTTCTCTCGATTATGTTTCTATATAATATACTCAGAGGAAAGATTGACTGTATCGATATTTTTAATCAGATCCAATTCACAGTGCCTAGAAATTATTCTAACAGACGAGTTTGCCGCACGTTCTTCACCGAAAAGTGCAGAACGTGCGCCGGCGAACGGGCCCCTCTTGTTCGTTTGTCAAGTATATTTAACACTCATTTTAATGAACTAGATTTTTCTATGAGCCCTGGTGTTTTCAGGAAACTAGCCATAGATGCTCTTAAAACATAAATTTTCTATCTTTTTTTTTTTCACATAATATTTTTAAACCTTGTTTAGCGACTTTTGAAGGGTAACCTAACACTTGTTGTTTATAATTAACTTGTGGATAACGTTGTTGGTTATGCATTTAATTATCATGTAATTGTAATGTATCTTGTCCTAAGCTTTTAATGTATAACTGTTTGTTGTCTCTAATAAAATAAAATAAAATAAAAAAAGAAAAAATAAAATTTCAGTTTCATTTCGTTTTCATTTCGTTTCCATTTCGTTTCCATTTCGTTTCCATTTCGTTTCCATTTCGTTTCCATTTCGTTTCCATTTCATTTTCATTTCATTTTCATTTCATTCATTTACATTTACATTCATTTACTGGTAAAATACAACCTATTGAATCTTGAGTCTCGGCGTCTTCTTCTCTCGATTATGTTTCTATATAATATACTCAGAGGAAAGATTGACTGTATTGATATTTTTAATCAGATCCAATTCACAGTGCCTAGAAATTATTCTAACAGACGAGTTTGCCGCACGTTCTTCACCGAAAAGTGCAGAACGTGCGCCGGCGAACGGGCCCCTCTTGTTCGTTTGTCAAGTATATTTAACACTCATTTTAATGAACTAGATTTTTCTATGAGCCCTGGTGTTTTCAGGAAACTAGCCATAGATGCTCTTAAAACATAAATTTTCTCTTTTTTTTTTCACATAATATTTTTAAAACCTTGTTTAGCGACTTTTGAAGGGTAACCTAACACTTGTTGTTTATAATTAACTTGTGGATAACGTTGTTGGTTATGCATTTAATTATCATGTAATTGTAATGTATCTTGTCCTAAGCTTTTAATGTATAACTGTTTGTTGTCTCTAATAAAATAAAATAAATTAAAAAAATAAAAAATAAAATTTTAGTTTCATTTCATTTTCATTTCGTTTTCATTTCGTTTTCATTTCGTTTTCATTTCGTTTTCATTTCGTTTCCATTTCGTTTCCATTTCGTTTCCATTTCGTTTCCATTTCGTTTCCATTTCGTTTCCATTTCGTTTCCATTTCGTTTCCATTTCGTTTCCATTTCGTTTCCATTTCGTTTCCATTTCGTTTCCATTTCGTTTCCATTTCGTTTCCATTTCGTTTCCATATCGTTTCCATTTCGTTTCCATTTCGTTTCCATTTCGTTTCCATTTCGTTTCCATTTCGTTCCATTTCGTTTCCATTTCGTTTCCATTTCGTTTCCATTTCGTTTCCATTTCGTTTCCATTTCGTTTCCATTTCGTTTCCATTTCGTTTCCATTTCGTTTCCATTTCGTTTCCATTTCGTTTCCATTTCGTTTCCATTTCGTTTCCATTTCGTTTCCATTTCGTTTCCATTTCGTTTCCATTTCGTTTCCATTTCGTTTCCATTTCGTTTCCATTTCGTTTCCATTTCATTTTCATTCATTTCATTTCATTCATTTACATTTACATTCATTTACTGGTAAAATACAACCTATTGAATCTTGAGTCTCGGCGTCTTCTTCTCTCGATTATGTTTCTATATAATATACTCAGAGGAAAGATTGACTGTATCGATATTTTTAATCAGATCCAATTCACAGTGCCTAGAAATTATTCTAACAGACGAGTTTGCCGCACGTTCTTCACCGAAAAGTGCAGAACGTGCGCCGGCGAACGGGCCCCTCTTGTTCGTTTGTCAAGTATATTTAACACTCATTTTAATGAACTAGATTTTTCTATGAGCCCTGGTGTTTTCAGGAAACTAGCCATAGATGCTCTTAAAACATAAATTTTCTATCTTTTTTTTTTTCACATAATATTTTTAAACCTTGTTTAGCGACTTTTGAAGGGTAACCTAACACTTGTTGTTTATAATTAACTTGTGGATAACGTTGTTGGTTATGCATTTAATTATCATGTAATTGTAATGTATGTTGTCCTAAGCTTTTAATGTATAACTGTTTGTTGTCTCTAATAAAATAAAATTAAATAAAAAAATAAAATTTCAGTTTCATTTCATTTCCTGTTCATTTTCATTTCGTTTTCATTTCGTTTTCATTCGTTTTCATTTCGTTTTCATTTCGTTTCCATTTCGTTTCCATTTCGTTTCCATTTCGTTTCCATTTCGTTTCCATTTCGTTTCCATTTCGTTTCCATTTCGTTTCCATTTCGTTCCATTTCGTTTCCATTTCGTTTCCATTTCGTTTCCCATTTCGTTTCATTTCGTTTCCATTTCGTTTCCATTTCGTTTCCATTTCGTTTCCATTTCGTTTCCATTTCGTTTCCATTCATTTCATTTTCATTTCATCATTTACATTTTACATTCATTTACTGGTAAAATACAACCTATTGATCTTGAGTCTCGGCGTCTTCTTCTCTCGATTATGTTTCTATATAATATACTCAGAGGAAAGATTGACTGTATCGAATTTTTTAATCAGATCCATTCACTAGTGCCCTAGAAAATTATTCTAACAGACGAGTTTGCCGCACGTTCTTCACCGAAAAGTGCAGAACGTGCGCCGGCGAACGGGCCCCTCTTGTTCGTTTGTCAAGTATATTAACACTCATTTTAATGAACTAGATTTATCTATGAGCCCTGGTGTTTTCAGGAACTAGCCATAGATGCTCTTAAAACATAAATTTTCTATCTTTTTTTTTTCACATAATATTTTTAAACCTTGTTTAGCGACTTTTTGAAGGGTAACCTAACACTTGTTGTTTATAATTAACTTGTGGATAACGTTGTTGTTATGCATTTAATTATCATGTAATTGTAATGTATCTTGTCCTAAGCTTTTAATGTATAACTGTTTGTTGGTCCTCTAATAAAATAAATAAATTAAAAAAATAAGAGAAATAAAATTTTAGTTTCATTTCATTTTCATTTCGTTTTTCATTTCGTTTTCATTCGTTTCCATTTCGTTTCCATTTCGTTTCCATTTCGTTTCCATTTCGTTTCATTTCGTTTCCATTTCGTTTCCATTTCGTTCCATTTCGTTTCCATTTCGTTTCCATTTCGTTTCCATTTCGTTTCCATTTCGTTTCCATTTCGTTTCATTTCGTTTCCATTTCGTTTCCATTTCGTTCCATTTCGTTCCATTTCGTTTCCATTTCGTTTCCATTTCGTTTCCATTTCGTTTCCATTTCGTTTCCATTTCGTTTCCATTTCGTTTCCATTTCGTTTCCATTTCGTTTCCATTTAGTTTCCATTTCATTTCCATTTAGTTTCCATTTCATTTTCATTTCATTCATTTACATTTACATTCATTTACTGGTAAAATACAACCTATTGAATCTTGAGTCTCGGCGTCTTCTTCTCTCGATTATGTTTCTATATAATATACTCAGAGGAAAGATTGACTGTATCGATATTTTTAATCAGATCCAATTCACAGTGCCTAGAAATTATTCTAACAGACGAGTTTGCCGCACGTTCTTCACCGAAAAGTGCAGAACGTGCGCCGGCGAACGGGCCCCTCTTGTTCGTTTGTCAAGTATATTTAACACTCATTTTAATGAACTAGATTTTTCTATGAGCCCTGGTGTTTTCAGGAAACTAGCCATAGATACTCTTAAAACATAAATTTTTAAACCTTGTTTAGCGACTTTTGAAGGGTAACCTAACACTTGTTGTTTATAATTAACTTGTGGATAACGTTGTTAGTTATGCATTTAATTATCATGTAATTGTAATGTACCTTGTCCTAAGCTTTTAATGTATAACTGTTTGTTGTTTCTAATAAAATAAAATAAAATAAAATAAAAAAATGAAAAATAAAATTTCAGTTTCATTTCATTTTCATTTCATTTTCATTTCATTTTCATTTCATTTTCATTTCATTTTATTTCATTTTCATTTCATTTTCATTTCATTTTCATTTCATTTCATTTCATTTTCATTTCATTTTCATTTCATTTTCCATTTCATTTTCATTCATTTTCATTTTCATTTCATTTTCATTTCATTTTCATTTCATTTTCATTTCATTTTCATTCATTTTCATGTTCATTTCATTTTCATTTCATTTTCATTTCATTTTCATTTCATTTTCATTTCATTTTCATTTCATTTTCATTTCATTTTCATTTCATTTTCATTTCATTTTCATTTCATTTTCATTTCATTTTCATTTCATTTTCATTTCATTTTCATTTCATTTTCATTTCATTTTCATTTCATTTTCATTTCATTTTCATTTTCATTTTCATTTTCATTTTCATTCATTTCATTTCATTTCATTTTCATTTCATTTTCATTTCATTTTCATTTCATTTTCATTTCATTTTCATTTCATTCTCATTTCATTCTCATTTCATTCTCATTTCATTCTCATTTCATTCTCATTTCATTCTCATTTCATTCTCATTTCATTCTCATTTCATTCTCATTTCATTCTCATTTCATTCTCATTTCATTCTCATTTCATTCTCATTTCATCTCATTTCATTCTCATTTCATTCTCATTTCATTCTCATTTCATTCTCATTTCATTCTCATTCATTCTCATTTCATTCTCATTTCATTCTCATTTCATTCTCATTTCATTCTCATTCATTCTCATTTCATTCTCATTTCATGTCTCAGTTCATTCTCATTTCTTCTCATTTCATTCTGCATGTTCAATTCTCATTTCATTCTCATTTCATTCTCATTTCATTCTTCATTTCATTTTCATTTTTTCATTTCATTTCATTTCATTTTCAGTTTCATTTTCATTTCATTTTCAGTTCATTTCATTTCATTTTCATTTCATTTTTCATTTCATTTTTCATTTCATTTCATTTCATTTTTCATTTTCATTTTCATTTCATTTTCTGTTCATTTTCATTTCATTTTCATTTTCATTTTCATTTCGTTTTAATTTCGTTTCATGTCGTTTTCATTTCGTTTTCATTTCGTTTTCATTTCATTTTCATTTCGTTTTATTTCGTTTTCATTTCGTTTTCATTTCGTTTTCATTTCGTTTTCATTTCGTTTTCATTTGTTTTAATTTCAGTTTCCATTTCGTTTTATTTTTTTCATTTCACATAATATTTTTAACCTTGTTTAGCGACTTTTGAAGGGAACTAACACTGTTGTTATAATTAACTTGTGGATAACGTTGTTGGTTATGCATTTAATTATCATGTAATTTAAGATCTGTCCTAAGCTGTAATGTATAACGTTGGTTGGTCGTTTTCATTTCGTTCCATTCGTTTCCATGTTTAGTTCATTCCGTTTCCATTTCGTTTCCATTCCGTTTCCATTTCGTTTCCATTTCGTTTCCATTTCGTTTCCATTTCGTTTTCATTTCGTTTTCATTTCGTTTTCATTTCGTTTTCAGTTCGTTTTCATTTCGTTTTCAGTTCGTTTTCATTTCGTTTTCAGTTGTTTTTTTTTCCCCAAATTTTGTTTCGTTTTCAGTTCGTTTTCAGTTCGTTTTCAGTTCGTTTTCAGTTCGTTTTCAGTTCGTTTTCAGTTCGTTTTCAGTTCGTTTTCAGTTCGTTTTCAGTTCGTTTTCAGTTCGTTTTCAGTTCGTTTTCAGTTCGTTTCCATTTCGTTTCCATTTCGTTTCAGTCGTTTTTTCATTTCGTTTTCATTTCGTTTTTATTTCGTTCATTCCATTTTCGTTTTCATTTCGTTTTCATTCGTTTCATTCGTTTTCATTTCGTTCCATTTCGTTTCCATTTCGTTCCATTTCGGTTCCATTTCGTTCTATTACGTTTCCATTTCGTTTTCATTTTCATTTTCATTTCATTTCATTTCATTTTCATTCATTTTCTTTTCTTTTCTTTTCATTTCAGTTCATTTCATTGTCATTGTCATTTCATTTTATTTCATTGTCTTCATTTTCATTTAATTTTATTTCATTTTTCATTTCATTTCATTTCATTTTCATTTCATTTTCATTTCATTTTATTTCATTTTCATGTCATTTTCATTTCATTTCATTCTTCATTTTCATTTCATTTCATTTTCATTATTTTCATTATTTTCCATTTCATTTTCATTTCATTTTCATTCATTTTCCTCTCATTTTCATTCATTTTCATTTCATTTTCATTCATTTTCTTTCATTTTTCATTTCATTTTCATTTTCATTTTCATTTCCTTTTCTAGTTCATTTTCATTTCATTTTCATTTCATTTCATTTCATTTTCATTTCATCATTCATTTTCATTTTCATTCATTGTCATTCATTCATTACATTTTACATTCATGATACTGGTAACAACAACCTATTGAATCTTGAGTCCGGCGTCTTCTTCTCTCGATTATGTTTCTATATAATATACTCATAGGAAAGATTGACTGTATCGATATTTTTTAATCAATCCAAGTCACAGTGCCTAGAATTATTCTAACAGACGAGTTTGCCGCACGTTCTTCACCGAAAAGTGCAGAACTGCGCCGGCGAACGGGCCCCTCTTGTTCGTTTTGTCAAGTATATTTTTAACAATCATTTTAATGAACTAATTTTTTCTATGAGCCCTGGTGTTTCAGGAAACTAGCCATAGATGCCTCTAAAACATAAATTTTCTATAATCGTTTTTTTCACATAATAATTTTTAATTTAAACCTTGTTTAGCGACTTTTGAAGGTAAGACCTAACACTTGTTGTTTATAATTAACGTGTGGATAACGTTTTTGGTTATGCATTTAATTTTATCATGTAATTGTAATGATACCTTGTCCTAAGCTTTGTAATGTATAACCTGTTTGTTGTCTCTATAAAAAAAATGAAAATAAAAAATAAAATTTCAGTTTTATTCATCTTTTATTTCTTTTCATTCGTTTCATTCGTTTACATTTCGTTTGCATTTCGTTTTCATTTCGTTTTATTGGTTGCATTTCGTTTCCATTTCGGGTCCATTTCGTTTCCATTTCGTTTCCATTTCGTTTGCATTTCGTTTTCATTTCGTTTTCATTTCGTTTCCATTTCGTTTCCATTTCGTTTTCATTTCGTTTCCATTTCGTTTCCATTTCGTTTCCATTTCTTTCCATTTCGTTTCCATTTCGTTGACATTCGTTTCCAATTTCGTTTTCATTTCGTTTTAATTTTCATTTCATTTTCATTTTCATTCATTATCATTTAATTTCATTTATTCATTTTCATTTCATTTTCATTCTTTTCATTCATTTTCATTATTTTCATTTCATTTTCATTTTCATTTTCATTTCCATTCTCATTCCAATTTCTCATTTCATTTCATTTTTCATTTCATTTTCATTGAATTGTCATTTCATTTAATTTTATTTCATGTTCATTTTCATTTCAGTTTTCATTTTCATTTCATTTCATTTTCATTTCATTTTCATTCATTTTCATTTCATTTTCATTTCATTTTCAATTTTCATTTTCATTCATTTTCATTTCATTTTAATTGCATTTTCATTTCGTTTTCAGCGTTTTCATTTCGTTTTCATTCGTTTTCATTTCGTTTTCAGTTCGTCTTTCAGTTCGTTTTCAGTTCGTTTTCAGTCGCTTTTTCAGTTAGTTTTTCCCCAGTTCGTTGTCAGTTCGTTCCATTTCTTTCCACTTCGTTCCATTTCGTTTCCATTCCGTTTCCATTCGTTCCATTCGTTTTTTCATTTCGTTTTATTTCGTTTTCATTTCGTTTTCATTTCGTTTTCATTCGTTTTCATTTCGTTTTCATTTTCGTTTTCATTCGTTTTCATTTCGTTTTCATTTCGTTTTCATTCGTTTTCATTTCGTTTTCATTGCGCTTTCATTCGTTTCATTCGTTTTCAGTGCGTTTTCAGTTCGTTTTCAGTTCGTTTCAGTTCGTTGTCCAGTTCGTTTTCAGTTCGTTTTCAGTCGTTTCATTGCGTTTCCATTTCGTTTTCATTTCGTTTTCATTCGGTTTCATTTCGTTCCCCATTTCGTTTCCATAGGTTTTCCATTTCGTTTCCATTTCGTTTCCATTTCGTTTCCATTTCGTTTCCATTCGTTTCATTTTCGTTTTCCATTTCGTTTCCATTCGTTTCCATTTCGTTTTCATTTCGTTTTCATTTCATTTTCCATTTCGTTTTCATTTCATTTTCATTTCATTTCATTTCATTTCATTTTCATTCTTTTTAATCATTTTCATTTCATTTTCATTTCATTTTTCATTTCATTTTCATTATTTTCATTCATTCATTTTCATTTTCATTGCATTTTATTTCATTGTCATTTATTTTCATTTCATTTTCATTTCATTTTTTCATTTCAATTTTCATTATGTCCATTTCATTTTCATTTATTTTTATTTCATTCTCTTTTTCATTTCATTTTCATTTTCATTCATTTCCTTTTCATTTTTCATTTCATTTTCAATTCATTTTCAGTTTCATTTTTCATTTCATTTTCATTTCACTTTCATTTTTCATTTTCATTTCATTTTCATTTATTTTCATTTCACTTTTTTCATTTTCATTTCATTCATTTTCATTTCATTTTCATTCATTTTCATTTCATTCTTCATTTTCATTTTCATTCATTACATTTACATTCATTTACTAGGGTAATACAAACCTATTGAATCTGAGTCTCGGCGTCATTCTTCTTCGATTATGCTTTCTATATAATATACTCAGAGGAAGAATTGACTGTATCGATATTTTTAATAGATCCAATTCACAGTGCCTAGAAATTATTCTAACAGACGAGTTTGCCGCAGTCTGTCACCGAAAAGTGCAGAACGTGCGCCGGCGAACGAGGCCCTCTTGTTCGTTTGTCAAGTATATTTAACACTCATTTTAACAGGACACTAGAGTTTTCTAATGGCCTGGTGTTTCAGGAAAATAGCAGAAGATGCACTCTTAAAAAAATAAAGTTTTTATCCTTTTTTTTTTTCATTTCCATTTTCATTTTCATTTCATTTCATTTCATTTATTTCATTTTCATTTCATTTCATTTCATTTTCATTTCATTTTCATTTCATTTTCATTTCATTTTCATTTCATTTTCATTTCATTTTCATTTCATTTTCATTTCATTTTCATTCATTTTCATTTCATTTTCATTTCATTTTCATTTCATTTTCATTTCATTTTCATTTCATTTTTCATTTCATTCATTTCATTTCATTCATTTCATTTCATTACATTTCATTTTCATTTCATTCATTTACATTTACATTCATTTACTGTAAAATACAACTATTGAATCTTGAGTCTCGGCGTCTTCTTCTCTCGATTATGTTTCTATATAATATACTCAGAGGAAAGATTGACTGTATCGATATTTTTAATCAGATCCAATTCACAGTGCCTAGAAATTATTCTAACAGACGAGTTTGCCGCACGTTCTTCACCGAAAAGTGCAGAACGTGCGCCGGCGAACGGGCCCCTCTTGTTCGTTTGTCAAGTATATTTAACACTCATTTTAATGAACTAGATTTTTCTATGAGCCCTGGTGTTTTCAGGAAACTAGCCATAGATGCTCTTAAAACATAAATTTTCTATCTTTTTTTTTTTCACATAATATTTTTAAACCTTGTTTAGCGACTTTTGAAGGGTAACCTAACACTTGTTGTTTATAATTAACTTGTGGATAACGTTGTTGGTTATGCATTTAATTATCATGTAATTGTAATGTACCTTGTCCTAAGCTTTTAATGTATAACTGTTTGTTGTCTCTAATAAAATAAAATAAAATAAAAAATAAAATTTCAGTTTCATTTCATTTTTATTTCATTTTCATTTCATTTTCATTTCATTTCATTTCGTTTTCATTTCGTTTTCATTTCGTTTTCATTTTCATTTCATTTCGTTTTCATTTTCATTTCATTCTCATGTCATTTCATTCTCATTTCATTCATTTCATTCTCATTTCATTCTCATTTCATTCTCATTTCATTCTCATTTCATTCTCATTTCATTCTCATTTCATTTCATTTCATTTCATTTCATTTTCATTTCATTTTCATTTCATTTTCATTTCATTTATTCATTTCATTTTATTCATTTCATTTTATTCATTTCAAATAATAAAACTGAGTAGAGGACATGTTAGGGCACTCACTCGGACCCTCACAGGGCACTGCAAATTAAACAAGCACCTGCACAACATGGGGCTTTCAGATACCAAAGTCTGCAGGTTCTGTCGCGAGGACGAGGAAACGATTATCCACGTCCTCGGCGACTGCATAGCGCTGCACTGGTGCAGAAGCCGGCACCTGGGAGCACACATGATCTCAGCAGACGAGATCAAAAGCTCCCCCATCAGCTCCATTCTCGGGTTTATCCTGGAACTGGAGCTACATGAGGTGCTGTAATAGGTTACGGGGCTGCCACAATAGATCATCTACTGGTCGCAGTGGCTATGAGACGCAGGGCTCACCCCATTTCTAACAAATAATAAATACCCGTCACCTTATGGTACATTTTCAGAAAGAATCAGTTATACCATCATACCGTTTTCAAAAAAAATCTGCCAACCTTCTTTAAATTTTGTTTACATCAAAAGGAATCAATTTTTCTACAAGGAAATCTGAACTTTCTGGTCTAACAGTCAAGCATAATTATCTATGCAACAGGTATTTCTTTGACAAATTTACGAAAGGTACGTATAATAAGTGCTCATAGCGTATCAAACGAATCAATTTGAAAACTGACGCACCTTTTCGTTCTTTAACTGGACATAAATTATGTATACCTTATACATGGCAGAAATCTCCTAATTATTATTAGTGTAGGATTGTAATGTATCAATACGGGGATTAACACGATATTTATTATGTGAAACAACATTGTGTACTTACATATTTGGCTCGACGTTTCGGCTACGTTACAGCAGCCGTGGTCACGAGCGGACTGTGACCACGCTCCAGTCCGCTCGTGACCACGGCTGTTGTACCTGCGGTTGTTTGACCAACAATGTTGTACATGTACTTATGCTCAGTTTATGTTTTAATTCTGAATCTGTGGAAACTTTACTGATTTCTGTGTTATTTGTATTTGTTTTAACTTAAAGCCAAATGTAATTGTATGTTTCCCAAATAAATAAATAAATGTTGTTTCACATAATAAATATCGTGTTAATCCCCGTATTGATACATTATAGTTATAATGCAACGGGAAAATCTAAAAAACTATTAGTGTAGGATTATTTAAAAAAAGGAAGACATACTAAAACACATTTTTAAGAGTTGTTATTTTAATCAAAGTCAGTTAACAATACGAAATACAAACTAATCGCTTGGAAACAAACTAAACCTGGAGATACGCGGCAGCACACTAGCGCCACGCTCGCCGTGACAAGGATCCCTTGGCGTGCGGCCAAAAACGGAACTAAAGCTGTTTACTTTAAAAAATATCTCTGTTTTACCATTGCTCTATAGTAAATCTACAACACTATGTCAATATTCTTCACGTTTTTTTTGTGGTAGACGAGCAGACGGATCACCTGATTGATGGTAAGCGATTCCCACCGCCAATGGACATCCGCGACACCAGTGGAGTCACAAGTGCGCTGCCAACCTTTAAATCCCCTTCCCCTGGATTGGGCCTCCGGTACCATCATTCTCTCAGCGAAACACAGCACAGTGCTGCTTCACGCCGGTTTTCTGTGAGGTCGTTGTATCACTCCGGTCGAGCCGGCCCATTCATGCCGAAGCGTGGCTCTGCCACGTGCCAAAAGATCCTTGTCAATAAGAATTTTGTCTGACGAGCGTAGTTATACAATTTTATTCTGACTCTGAACTGGTATTAAAGGTCAAACATGCCCCAATGTACCTACAGACAAACACACATCTGAATACTACAATAATAGTAATTTTGAACTTGGATGTTTTTGACATCGAATGGAGTTTGACCGAATGGACAACATTTCATATTTTTATCATGTCCATATTGTTTTTTTATATGAAAATAGACATAAAATGAACAGACCCATATTTTTTCTTTTTTCAAAATTTGTCCATTTTCATGCATAAAATAATTATTGAAATTCTTTTTATTCTAAATAGACGTAAGCGCCAAATGACGTCATCGGACGGCTGAATACAGCGATATTCCTTTGCTTATCATTGTTTTAATAAAACAAAGGTACTACTGTCAAAGGTAAATAATACTAGTGTCAACATTGTCAACGTCATTCATACATTCAACGTTGACAAGTTGTCTTTTTTTTTGACAGTTACATGTCATGGGTTTGGCATTTCGTAAATTTAAAACTATAATGTGCTAAGCAAAGAAATATTTTACATTCTGCCGTCCGATGACGTCATCTTACGTTTTTTAGTTTTTAATTTTTTTCTCAGTAAATAAGCAATATAAAAAATTAATAAATATATATTCGAGCAGCGGAAAAGTAAACAAAGAATTGGTATTTTTTGTTTCAGAGCTTAGCAATTTTGAAATGTTGTCCATTGTATATTCTGATGTGTGGCTGTCCATTCATGTTTTGCGTATGGACACTTTTGACCAACGAATGCAGATAAAGAGGTTAAAAATATAACGTGGCTTGCGATTACACAAATCGATTAAAATTTAGTAACTTGATTTTAGATATTCACTTTTTACTTTATGTATGAAGATTTCCTTTTTTATTTAAGGTGGCGGGTAGGGCACACTGGCGACGCCAATCGGTTTGAATTTTTAGCTACAACTTACACCGGATCTATTTAAAAAAAAATCGGTGTTACAACCTCTCGGAAAACACTTATACTATTTATTAAATAACCATGCACAAATGTTGGGTCCAACGTGTACGCGAAAAATTTTTTGCGTACAAAAACGGTCTCAACATTTATGCATGGTTATGCATAAATAGTATTAGTGTTTGCCGAGAGGTTGTAACCCCGAAATTTTTCAAAATAGATACGGCTTAGTAGCTAAAAATTAAAATCGATTGTTGTCGCTAGTGTGCCCTACCCATCCCTATGGTACATTTTTTATAATATTTTGCAATAAAGAGTACATAAATCTGAATACCTGCAGTGTTTGATATTATATAGTGCTAGCAGAGAAAAAATGTTTCATAATTATCTTGTATCTCGCCCTCACTAACTCCCGCACTCCTAGACGTCAATTAGGGTAAATGTTCACTTACTTAATTATGGAAAATCTTTATGCGTATTGATATAAGTGTCAATATTTTTTCTTAAGTACCACTTAAAGTTAATTTGACGTCTCTGAGTGCGGCAGTTAGTCTTCGTTTCGGGACATTAGTTCCACTGTATACCAATAGATGGCGTTAGATGTATATTACATTGCACAAGCGTTTCGTGTTTTCGTATTACGTATAAACGTAGCCGTTTTTAAGTGTAGACAAGAGCAATGCTTTAGATTAAATTGTCACGATTAAAATGTAATTTTAAATTGGTTTTGGTTAGTGTAAAATTAATTAGCTACAAAATTATTATTGAGTTCAACAGGTAGGTATTATCTCAAAAACATGTTAAAAGTTTTTCTTTCTAGTTCTTGTCTTTAAATATTGTTTAAAAATTAATTTCAACGATTAATTTGAGTAGATACATAATAATCTGTGAATATGAGTTTAAAGATCAGATAGATAACGATGATGAAGAAAGATAATAATGTTATTTATAATTTATATAATCGCAAATGTCAAAAACAAATAACATTATTATTACCACAAGGTCGCAACTTCGCAAGCCACGCTGTCTTAGTCAGCATTCTACAAAAATCGGCGCTCGACGCAGACAATGTCCTATTAAATCGAGTATTAAATTACAAAAGGTTGGTCCTATCAAATAACCGCTACAGGGACGTACCAGGGCTGATAAGCTTTAAAACACTTCAAAACAATTATTTGACTTCAACATGGAAGTTAAACTGCGTTGTAAAAAAGCGCAATTCAAGTCTTGACATTTTGATTAAAGAATTAGATCAAGAAACGTGACAGCGTGACGTAGGTCTATGTGGCGTCTGTACTTTGCAAATGTTCAATACAGATTATGTATTGGGGTTGATCTAATAATAGTTTTGTCGCAATTTCCCTCGGAAATGGTAAAATAGTTCCCAACAGATTTTGAACCATATGTGTACGCATAAGAGCGAAAACCAATGAAATTTTTCATTGATTCATATCCAATTAAAGGTTAAGAAGCTGACCAAAAACCACTCAATGTTGCGAACATTTACATGTTATGTGATATTTCTGCATATCACAGATTATAAAAGTTATCGAGCCGCCACCATGAAAGGATTTTTATATTGTTATTTAGCCTTATTGCTGAGGTATGTAAAAAATGCAACAATAGTAGTTAAGTTATATTCTGGCAACACTGCTCTAGGTAAGTGAAACTGTGAAAGTCAGTTGACATACTTTTTATGAGTTAATTGAGTTTAAATTATCGTTAGACACTATCGAATATAGTCATACCTCCGAATACTTCAAAAACTTGTTTTTTGAGAACTGCAAAAATGTTATACTGTCTCCGTTGGTGGAGTTCACTGACTTTATAAACTGCTGTTTTAAATATCGGGAAACTCCACCCTAAGTCAACCTTGTGACAGAGACCACAATGTTTGAGCTGCTCCAAAATTTAAGAACCATTTGATTATTTGTTAATTTCTCAAGCCAAATATTTGCGAAGGCTCCAATCAGCCCTTGTACTTTTGTAATTATACATTTAAAACATCGATGCTTGAATTCGTTACACAATTGAATTATTTACGCGCCGCTAGCGACTCCTTATGGATAAGAAACTTCCAGTGTCCACATTAGTGATGCCGGATAATCGATTGTACGTCGATTAGTAATCGATTATGCAAATGAGGCCCAAATAATCGGATAATCGAGTATACTGTCGTTAGTATCGATACTATCGATTAAATAAAATTTAATTTTAGGTCGTTATAATGGATTGTAATCGATTATAATCATTTGAATTTACGATAATATCGATTAAATCGATACTGGAATTAAGTCGATACTATCAATTATAATCGAGTAGTCTGCAATTATTTCTAGATATAATCGTCATTCATCCAAAATATGTCTAATGACGATATCTAGTAATAATTGCTGATTAATCGGTTATATCGACCAAAAAAGAAAATCGATACTATCGATAGTACAATCGATTACTAGATTATAATGGGTGAAAATAATCAATAAAGTCTATTATTCGGCAACAGTACAGATCGTGATAGCGAATTTTCGAGCAACTAAACCAGTTGCCATGTAGGTTTATCCAATGGGGCTACCATACTCGTAAAGTTAGCGATACTAGCGCCATTAATTATTTTCGCGTCTTTATTGACATATATACTCTGTCAATAAAGCATGGAACCAGAAAAAGCGCGCTTTTCGCTCGAAAAAACGTCACAGAGTGTGAAAGAGATCCACAAACTAAGTAAAAGATACTACAAGAGATCCAACAAACTCTGATGAAACACTCAAAACGTATACGAGTGATTATAATATTCTCTTTGCGTATACATACGGGTGCGGTAGAGAAAGAACCTCGCCAGGCACGTCACCCGAACCTAACGGTTTCGCGCGTGAAAATAATTCTGTGCGTCCTGTGAAAAGTGGTACAGTGGCGGACACATAAAGCTATACAAAACTGTCAAATTTCTTCATTCGATTAAAAATCTTATATTGTTACACATTGAATTTGACAGTTTTGTATAGCTTGACCTGTCCGCCACTGTAGAAGTAGACTTATATCGAATTTGATTTTCTTCTTGCTAGGTACTTCATCACAAAAAAATCTTCTATTATTCTGTCTGATCAGACGGAAAGATGGAGGATCTTTTTGCATGTCTGATCAGACTGAAAAATAGAAGACTTTTTTGTGATGAAGTAGCAAGTAGAAAATCAAATTCAATATAAGTCGACTTGTATGGTACAAGTCGACTTATATCGAATTTCATTTACACAGGACGCACAGAATTGATAACGTCACTAACGCTTGGTAACCCCATTGATTATAATAAATCATTAGAACTCGGTTAGTTCCTTAAAAATCCGTTGTAAAGACATTCTTGACACATTATACAAAGGTGGTGCGCCAATGCCGCCAACTTACAGCACGTGTCTAATATGGTTTTGGAGGGAAACCTTTCGAAGACCGACACAAAAAGGGTCTAACAGGAAATAATTAGTGTTTTATGATTTTAATGCCGAAGCTTCTTTGCCGATTCAAACTTTTAACGTTCAGAATTCCATAAACAATGAGCTATCCTTTTCTAATTCAACTTTATGACAGAGTCAACAATAGATTTGGCTTTCAAAGTTTAGAAGTTAACGAGTCTCTTCCAATACAACATGAGCGGTTTCCCCCCACCGTTGAAGTCTACGAATTATACGAATACGTCGTGCTCTATAATTACAACTCTTACGTGCGTAACAAAGGCTCTGAACATACTATTAGACTATTTGACGATGTGAAAATTAATTCGTATTTGTTCCAATCCATTTGAGTTTCAACGCGGTTAATCCATGCCATGTTGAAGAAAACTTTCCACTGAGATGACTTCCGTATATAATATTACTCTTAGGATGACTTCAGAAACAAATGACAGCTGTCAGCTAGGTACAAATCCTGTTCCACTGAAAATTCCGTTACGACACACGCAAGTGACTCCATATAAGTGTGCTTTTGGCGCATTATTTAGACAGTGCATTTTATTTTCTATTTTAATTAAAAGACATAAGTAGAAGATTTTAAAATATTTGCTTTATTTGAACTTTACAAACACAAGTTCATAATCTAAGAAATTTTTGAAATCAGTCAAATAGCCTATTACAATCTTTCGTGAATTACGATCAACGATATTGAACTATTTAGAATACATGTCGGATATTGCGAACCAAATCTCGAAGCTGGTGGCTTAATGTAAAGCCGTCCCGTGACGAACGAGATTATACCTGTCGCATCCAAACAAAGTAGATACACAGCGCGTGTGAAAGAGAGGGAAGCTCCGATTCAGTCGTAACGTCTACTTTAAATTAAGCCCTCTGGCTTTGGCCTCTTGCCTTTTTGTTACAACAAGGGGCTTCCAGCCAGCCCCAATATACTCCGCGCTATTTAACTGCCTTAGAAACTTATCGAGAGCATTACTCTGATGATGAAACAATATTTTATCCCCCAAGGAAAATAGGACCAAATCTTAAAACAACATCATTTTCACATACTAATTTTCTCAATCGGCAGTTAAAAAAACACGGTGTATAAAATCGGTTAACGCATAGAATAACTTGTAAAAATATATCTGCACGGCTAATTAATTTTGTTACCATTTTGACAGCTCTGACCGAAGATCTAGTTAGTTCTATACCGTTGATCGGAGCCAAGTAACAAAGGTTCTGACGTCTGACCACCGCATTGCATAAAGCTATACAAACATTTACTAGTAATCTATTAAATTCACTTTGGTGTTTATGCATAGGAGGTAGCTTCTTTATTCATAAAATTATATTCCACAGCATCAATTTAGTTCTATTGTCTATAATAAATGTTCTATATTTTAATCTCGAGCATCCGTACATATAGAGCTAGTAGCTAAACAGGCGCCGCAAAATATTACTTTTCGATATAATAAGGTGAAGGCCCACCTATCTGTAAACGCGTCTACCGCAACTCACAACACGAGAGCTTGAGCAGGCGGGGCTTAAATATTGCCAACTGTATAAATCGAACTGTCAAATGCAAATGACGGTGCTGCCATTTTTACTCGGCATGTTCGCGCAATGTCCAAGGGTCACTGGTTATTAATGGACTCCAAAAAATATAGAGGACCATATGATTGTCATTTAAAGATGATTTGTAAAAAAAATATTTTTGACTCAAGTCTCCCGCCCAAGCTCTTTACACTTCCACAACTTTGTCCAAGTCTACATTATACATTTACGAAATAAGAATGGGTTTGAAAACTTTTCTAATTTAGACACACGTTCGAGCCACATATGGCAGTTCGACAGTTCCATTACAAAAGGGTAACACTATTGAAAACTCCGATTATGCATTCGTAAATACTTTTAAACATATAATTACAATATAAACAGTTATTTAAGTCAAGCTCAATTAAATGTCTTTTACAAAGGTACAATTAAATGATACCTATTTAGAATTTCATTTGACGGTTTCTTTTATAATCTAATACTAAAGAAATTTGATATAAACGACATGTATAATACTTTTGAGTGCACGGATTACGTCGCGGTCGATAGCTCCGCGACATACCTATTTGAACTTTAATTTATATAAACTTTAATCGTATAGAAAATTTATTGCATAGTACGGCCTCGAGGCCCTCGTCTTCGCCTTACAAATACGCAATGTGCTTTACTTTCAATTTAAACATTTGCGACAACGTTATGACGTACACACTACAGGCTCCAAGACGAATGCCATTACGCGCAAATCATTATACTCTCACCAAGCAAATCGAACTAGCGATGAACAGACCTAAATAGCAGACCGTTCCGTGATTCGGAAAAGCTAATAATACTGATTTTAAATTAAATACCGATTGAAACGGCTTTGACGTTTCTATAACAGTAGAAAAAAGTAATAAGTAAATCACACTGCTCGCTACACACATCAGACACTTTTACAATAATTAGTTCATGCAAAAATACTTTAATTTATATGTTCACTATGTATACAGGTCGATACATACATACACGGCTATGTACAGCTACGCTACGCTACTGGACTGTGACGTGAGCGCGACACGCGTCGCACTACGGAAGCAGTGTAATAACGCTACTCAAATAACTACCACTTTGGTACATTTTTACACAGCGTGGCAACACTCATCAAGAAAACATTCAGATCCATACATTTTTACAATAATTACAACGAGTTTTAATGTAAATTTACAAAAGCGATTGGCCACATCTAAATTGAAAAATATCGAACACTTTTTTATTTTAAAAATTAGGACAAGACAATTGACAGATATAAGTACTAACAAGAACCGTTACATTCAAAGTCTTATTTAAGAAATTAATTTAAACTGATGCAGACTCCTTCAGAGCTTCACAAATCGCATTGAATAGTTAGAAAGGCTTCCCATACGTATATTTGCTTGCGGACAGGACGGATAAGAAAATATGATTGGTTTGTGGCAGCTTAAGATTTTTTTTTTCAAAACGAATTATAAATCTAGTTTATGAAATTTATGGATAGATGACGCCCGAAAACTCAACAACGCTCATTAATTTTGTAACCTGCTAATAAATCATGCTATCAAGATATAATCTGTACCTAATTGGGCATGGACTATGTAGACTGAACTGAAATAAAGAATTTTAAAATACAATACAAGATCTCGAGCGGGCGTGGCTTAAGCATTGCCAACTATTTAAGCCCAACTGTCAAATGCAAATTACGGTGTTGCTATTTCTATTTTTCAAAAACGTACGTACTATAGTGAAATTCGTTTTATTCTCGTGGGCATATTTTCGTAACGTTAAAAGTTAACTATACGATAGACATGATTGAGCAACATTCGAAAGAAGCATTTGAGTATTAGGGCTTTAGTTAAATCTAGTTTTTTTATGTGATAGGTGGCAGACGAGCAGACGTTTCACCTGATGGTAAGCGATTTCCGCCGCCCAGCTATATTCGGTTTAAGGTCAAAATTATATGTGCAACTGGTTTTTTTGTCCAAGATATTTACTCTTGGCTTCAAAATGAAGCATAAGTTGAGTAGAGCCTATGGTATGGAGCGAGCCACATAGGATCAGACTAGTGACGCTGAATTCAAAATTTTGAAGCTAAGACAAAGTTCAAAGTTAAGAGCTTTTGTGTTCTAATAATATGATTGTAAAAGCTTATAATTTTTCTTGGCCATAAGCTATAAGAAGCTCAAAAAAAGTATAATTTGGCACTTTTGTTATGTGATATGCTAAGGGTACATTTATTAGCTAATAACCGACTTGTAAAATGTTTAGGTATTACCTGTTGTGTCAACATCAAAAGCATTCTAATAATAATAAAAAGTTGTGTATGTATTGTGTATCAATCGCATATTGGTTGTTTAGTTTGTCAAATTGACATTTTAACAGATCACGTTTAAAAATAACCAATCACATTGCACATGGGAGCTCACTCCTATAGTACTTTCTCCATCTAGCGGATTTTCACTCATTGATATTTCTGTTGCAGCATTTGTGTGTGGCCCAAGTCTACCAACCCACCCGTGGATTTACCTTAGTTAATTTCTTCAAATAACAATAATGATTAATGACTTATTCCAAAACCTTGTACCAATAAAAAAGGAAAGACAAATAAAAATAAAAAACTGAAATACAATAGCAGTGCATTTAATAAAATAAAAACGACTGAGCACAACGAGGCGGACGTGGCGCGCCCGCGCCGGCGACAGTCGGCGACCGACAGTGACCGACAGTGACCGATGGCGGACGCGCCGTGATACAATCACATCTATACAGCGCCGCGGCGACGCGAGACGTGACGTCATCGCCGCCATCTTGCGCCCCCGCGGCTCTCGGCTTTGGTAAAATGGCTGGCGTTTGGGTATCTTTTGTAGTAAGACCACGTGACAGCTGTCACTATTTCAGCTATAGGTCACTTATTGCACATTTTATTAAGTAGAAAACATTACGATATGAAATCGATGACAATACTCAAAGATATGGATTATCACTGAAGTATGATTTGCGTTACTAAAATTAAGATTGAATAATAATTTGGGAATTCATAATCATATCTAAACTAATAAAAATCGTAATTTACTACTTAATTAATATTGCACAAAATAATTTACTTATTATCCAATAAACTTGAAAACATTACTAAAGAAGTGACATACATTTTTGACAGCTGTCATGTGACTGACATTTTAAAACTATTACAGATGTCACCCAGTCAATGCGGCGTGGGCACAGCACAGAATCAAACTAAAAAAAAATTACAACTAAACAATAATCATTTAAAATCCTAATTCATATTTGAACCGATTAGTAAAAGTATATTTTTTACGATTTCGTTTTAAACACATTTCAATCTTTTTTTTTGTATATTAGCCTAGATTTGCAATTTTACACAATTTAATAAAAGTCAGTGTTAGTAGAGACACCTACATAGACACTGAACCCTCAAGCAGCCACAGAACAATGGACCAATTAAGTCTTTAGTTTCGCTCAAAAGCTGGCGCCATAAACCAACATCTAATATGTAACTGCTTTACTCTTTACTTTCTGTGCGCACATTTTAACAGACTTTAAAACTCTTGTACGCGTGCGTGTTTTTCTCTAATTAAATGGTCAACAATTTTCCCAGTGTCGGTGATAAAAATTGACATGCGGCGAGTTTACTATTTTTGTTTTATCTAACGCAATGTCAGATGCAACTTGACAGATGTCACATGGCTGTCAGGCTCAGTGGCTAGGTACGCCGCAGTGACAGCAGGCCTACGGTAAAGTCGGTAGATTCCAACTGAGGGTTATATAAACAATAACATATTACAATTATGCGTTGAAAAAACATAATAAAATATTATACGAACGTGTAGCTGACTGTCCCAATGCGCAATTTTAAAAAATCCATACTATTTATAAAGAAGTATTTTTATTGAACGACAAGGTACTGCGAAAAGAGACAAGCGCGATGTAATGTAATCGATATTCAGCGCTATCTAGTGGCAAAATTTGGAACTAATCGCAAAATTAAATCCTGATACAATGAAGAGCCAGTTAAAATATAGCGTGGAAAGATGGCAACATCCTTTATGATCAACGAAATAACGTTTAAACCAGGTTTTTACACCTTCAATTCGAAGGCCTATCATGAAATGAAAATTGAAAATCCGCAATGGTCCTCGGAAGCTCAGATAGGTGGAGCAGTCATTCGAGTTAGTGAGAAGTCGTGAGTCCAATTTCACCTAGAGGCGCATTGAGGGATTTTAAACTGTCCCTTATAAAAAATTGCAAAGAAATTGATCTTACTAAAAACTGAAATATGATAAATAATTTTAATGATAAGATAATTTTCCTAAATAAAATATGAACCTCACTCCTGTCAGACATTAAGGTATTCAATGAATTAACGACAAAGACAATATTAATAAAACTTAGTACAATTATGATCAAATGATAAAAAAAAAACAAAAAATCATTTTTATTTATTATTCGGGCATGGAGACAATCAACCGCACGTCGCGAAAATGAACCTTATTCCTATGAAAACACGGACGAGTCCGGTCGGAAGACACGCTGTGCCGTTGCGTACGGCCTTCGCTAAACTGTAATGAGTGCAGTCAATAAATTCGACAGCCTCCGTTCCGTTCACTGCTGAACAATATGACAATCTTTTAAATGGCTACTTTTATTTAGTGAATTAAAATTTTATTTAGAGAATGGAATTTGCATTTAGTGAATGGTTGTTACATTTAGTGAATGCATGTTTTATTTAGTAAAAAATATCTAGTGAAAAAAATATTAATTCCGTTTTAGCCCATCAATCATTGTATCTGAAATTTTCGATAAAAATAATAAACCACATCTTAACTTCTCACATAGAGCAGTTATCAACCCACGTTATCATTTTGACAGACACAGAAAAGTTGCGTCACACAAGACCAAGTGGAATGACGGACATTAGGACTAAACAGTTGACTAAAACAGGCTTCGATAGATATTGATGGACCACACATTACAATTTGCGAAATACTATCATAATTTAATGATGTCTACACACAATACAGCTGAAAATCAGTAGGTACTCAATTACATATAAACGCACAGCCCCTTATTACAAATCATGAACCAAGGATAGTACCGGAACTAAATTAAGACCAGCCCTTTTTAACATCGCGTGTTGGAACGGGATAGCATGAGCTTTAGTACAGCAATAACTTTCGATCGCGATCTACAAAAAGGTGGGCAGAAACATTAACCCTCTTATTACAAATTGCGAAGAACAAAATTCGTGCCGGCCTCTTTTAACATTGTGTGTTGGAACGGGATGATACTTTTATAGCAATCTTTTGCAATTTATTCTTAAGTAAATAACACACTTAAAGATTCGAACCCACACCTTCCACAATCCATCTTAACTGGTGGTCAAATATTTGTAATAATATTTCCACTGGATATTGTAAATATACCTACAATATTGATGAGACTATCGACAGCTCATGTCGAATTAAGCACTTATAAATTTCGTTGACTTAGTAACGCGTTCAGTGGTCTAATTGGTAGAACATTCACCCGGATTCTGGAAGGTGTGGGTTCAAATTGAGTTTTAAGTGTGTTATTTACTTAAGACAAATCACGATTTATAATAAGGTGGACAGAAACATTCAGAAACGACGTCAAAAGTATACTAAACAAATATGCAAGTTCTATAGAATTAATTAATAGAACTGGTACACCAAATATAAAGCCATTTTCAGCTATATAGAAATACAACATCATTAAATCATCTTTGCCGTAACAAACGTCACTATTTACGTAAAATCAAAAGGCAAAACTACAGAACAAATTGACAAACGTAAAAATACTGGAGATAAAATAATATTAATTGTTATAATAGTGTATAATAAGGGAAGCGCTTAAAGAAATAAAATGCGAGATAAAATTATACTAACTTATCTAAAGTAAATGATATAACTATACAAGTAATAATGAGCTTGGGGGGCGCTTCGCTGACGAAACTCGATACTTAACTCTGATCAAACTCAATTTTAAATTCATCATTTGACGTAAATTAAGTTTAAGATAAACATTATTTAATGGCAACTTAAGTTCTTAATAAAAAAGTAATTTCAGCCAATCCGCAATGAAATTTAATATACGCCTTCGTGATATTTTTATGAAATAGTGCCACACAAGTTGACGGATCACCTGATGGTAAGCCGCAACACCTTTGGAGTCACAAGTGCGGTGCCAGCCTTTTAAAAAGGAATACGCTCTTTTCTACGTCCCATTGGTATAGAAATACCGCAGGTTACTTCACGCGGTAGCCGTGTGGTCCCCGGCAGAGTAGAATAGGCCACCCTCACTCTTACCGAGGTGTCGTAAAAGGCGACTAAGGTAAAGCTGCTGGCATGATCATCAGCACCCAGAGAAGGAAAACTCTGCATTTATATCAAAACCCTCGCCAACCCGTCTGCCAAGCGTGGTGAGTATGGCAACTACCCCTCATGTGATTGAGGGAGGCCCGTGCCCCAGCAGTGGGGACTTAAATGGGCTGATGAAGATGACTTCACGCGGTGTGACGTAAAGAAATAAAACTTTTTGACCGTGGGATAGCAACGCTTCGGCATGAATGAGCCGGCTCGACCGGATTGATACCACGGCCTCACAGAAAACCGGCGTGAAGCAGTACTGTGCTGTTTTGCGCTGCGTGAGTGCCAGTGTTTCAAGGTTGGCAGCGCACTTGTAACTCACTCCACTGGTGTCGCGGGTGACTATGAGCGGCGGCACTCGCTTACCATCAGATGATCCGTCTGCTCGTCTCCCACCTATCACATAAAAAAACACTTTTCTACGTCTCATTGGTCCGAAAATACCGCAGGTCAGTTCATGCGGTGTGACGTAATGATAAAAAAGATTTTTAACAATGTTTGCAATACTGAGTGTCAACGGTGGCGCCCCCGCGGTCGGAAAAGAAAAGTATTCGCGCTAGATATAACATAAACACACAGAAACACATGGCACGAAGCCCCAGGTTAGCAATAAAAAAAAGTTTATACACTTAATTTCAAATTTCGAATCATCGATCTGTCTTACTTTTAAAATTCTGCAAAGCCAGATTTCAATTAACGTGTTTCCCAGAATTGAAATAATCTTCCAGAATTGATTTGCGATCGGAATTATTTGCCAAATTCAAATAAAAAGGCGAAGTTGTACCAAAATAGTGAGGTTGTTGTACCTAGGGGCTGACAGATACAAGGCATACAGCTAGAGCACGATACAAACTAAGTTATTGCATTACTTCAACTGAGCGGCGCGCGACGTGCAACTGGACCTCACCAGAGAATAAGCCACACATAAACTGTCCATGTCCAAGAGATATACAACTTTTGCGCGCAGTTGCGCTCTCCCACCCAAGGCACCTGCGGAAGACCAGCGTCGGGGCGTCAGCGACATCCCGACACATGCTATGTGCCTTTTCATACCCTACTTTTTACTTATTTTCCTACCCTAGTGTTTACCTTTAGTTAAATATATTGTTTGTTAATGTTATATCTACCTACTGAATTTGTCTTATGTCTGTCTGTATGTAGGTAACTGTGTATGCTTCGCTGAATAAAATATTTACTTACTTACTTACTATATACTTTTATGAAATATGCAATTTCTCCAATTTGTGAATTCATGTCATTCAGTGTTTGAATTGTGTTCAAATTTGTGTTCTGTGGCCAATAAAGAAATCTTTATCTTTTATCAATCAGAATTTCATAGTCTTCTTCTTCTTCTCGTGTCTATGGCAAATTTCATAGTAAAAAGGTTTCATTTCTATATTATTCAAAAAACAATTGTTTAACATCTCACCTAAACATTAAAAATCAATCAGAACTTTCAACCAGAGAAGAACTTACTATTTTATCTTCAATCTGAACAATTTTCATCTGAAGTATTTCTCTGCAAATGGACTGTGGACCAGTGGACTTAATCAAAAGCGAAGCGACCGCTCCACATGGCGCGCGCCCGAGACACTAACAAAACAAACAAAAGTGAGTAAAAACCGCTAAGTAGAAGGAGAATGTTAGAGCTGGTAATGTTAGATCAGACGGTTGATGGAATGAGGCGACGCGGGCCGGGACGGGTGTCTTAACTTTGCTAATTACGAGAGCAAATGTAGACGGACCACAAAAATCATACATTTTAATGTGATAGGAGGCAGGTGAGAGAATCCCCCGGTGGGAAACGTATGCTGCCGCCAATTGGAGATGATAACACATCTTTTTTTTTATAGGTGGCAGACGAGCAGACGAATCACCTGTTGGTATGCGATTGCCGCAGCGCAAGATCACCAGTTCGGTGCTAATAATTTCCTTTTCCCCCTGAATTGGGTCTTCGGTACCCTCACTCATTCATATAAGTGTTATGAATGGTCCCAACTTGGATAAAGAATTTTCAGCTCGGCGGATCATAGCGCTATCTTAATTTTTTTTTAATTTTACGACTAACAGAGCTGAAATAGGAATATGGACTAATAGGTTGTTTGCTTGTGTGTGCTCACACGTGATTTTTTCGATTAGTAGATCACTTTGATGATGTTTTTTTAAGCTAGATGCGGCAAACTAACTATCGGGTCATTTTAGTGATAACTGCCGCATGAACATCATCGAAAACAAGAGTCGCTGATGAAGCGTTACCAGCCTTTTAAAAGGAAATCTTTAAATGTGGAATTACATTATGTAGTATTCAATATTGTGGTCCGTCCACGATTGCCAAAACCCTGACTACCCGCGGAATCGCTCTGACATTGACAAATATTAACACATAGACGAGAAAGTTGAATAAAACGCACGCTGGCAACGTCGATCGTAGTTAAGATGACGCGGCGTTGCCAACCCGGAGGCAGAACCAACTAAGACCAAACCTTCAAGTTAAAGACAAAGTATTACAAGAATGTACAGGTCTCTATGAGAGACAACCTTAACGAATAAGATATGTTACATAACACGGAACTTACACAACAGAAACACGAAGAGAAAATGTGTGAAATATCAATCAAAACAAAAAGGCAACTTTTTCCAGAATTCAAATAATAATTGTTGTGATTTGCCAGAATGTAATTTACACAAATAATAAACAATAAGGCACATGATATATTTAAATTAGTACAAATCATATCTCTAACATCTGTAATTAAACTAAAATAATTTTACCTAAACACATTACATCTTTCAACACGATTATTCATTATATTTTTCGCGAGCCAGAATAGAATAAAAAGCGATGAAATTTACCAGAATAACATAAAGACGGGTCTATTTGCCAGAAACGAAATAAAGGCACCTGAATTAGCCAGCATAGAATTAAAGGCGGACCTATTTCCCAGAAACGAAGTAAAGCCACCGAAATTAGCCAGAATTGTAGAGAAAAACTTGAAGTCAGAGCGTCCCGCGCACAAGCACACACAAACCAAACGATGCGAGACGATGTGAACTCTACTGCTAGATGAATAGAGTCGGTTATTGCACGGGCAAGCCATGACGCTTGCGGCCAGCGGCGACGGCAATTTCAAATATATATTTTTTTCCAATACTTTCAATACTATTAGGATAAGGTAAAAAAAAGTGAACATGCAAAAAAAAAGGATTCAAAGCAAGAAACTAACTTAAATACTGGCCTGCGAAATACTTCTTCATGCTTCGTTTGAAGTGTTTGTAGGAAATATCCTACATGGTAGGGCGGAGGTTACTGGGCGACCTCTGACCACTGGACTACCGAAGACCTTACGTCAACGAATTTGCTTGCTTCACCTCGAATTCGTATATACCTATAATATTGATGTCACTATCGTCTGCCAAATTTCGTCTTCGATAGCTCAGTGGTTAATGTCAAATGTAATATGATTGGTTACTGATTACACCTGCCATGTTTTTTGTCATTCCTAGTAAGGTAAAACGGAGTATATTGAAAAAAAATGATATTGATTTCTTTTTTTACACCAGCCGCCGGCCGCTGAACCCACTGCCCGCAATAACCCTGCATCATAATCAAACTCAACTAAACACCACGCGGGACTACAATACGGGGACGAGTCGAGATTGCTAACTACACATGTACAGACGCCGTCTGGTCGAGTCTTAAATAAGCCATAGAGTAACTTATATATACTGAGATAGAGGCATCAGTCGACTAGCCAGAGCTAGCGCCATCTAGAGGAAAACGATCAATACTCAACGGCTATGTAAAACAGCCACCTTCGGATCAGAAATGATTTATATGCTCATTAGTAAATTTCCCAATATTTAGCGGATCTCTGGTTTATTTCCCGATCTTTATAAAAATTACTCGATGTGGGTCGGCGGCTGTAGGTCATTATTTCGGAAACACGCTTTACTAGCGCGATGTAAAACTGCATAGTGACATCTACCAAAACAACGCCGAACCACCTGCTTGATTGCTTTTTTAAGCTCCATCTGCTTATAACAAGCTCCATCTAACGAAACACGCTGAAGTGTTTTTCCCATACTAAGGGACGAAGTACTAAGTGAAAAGCACTTAATGTATCAGACATAAGAACTGTTCAAATTCCAGCAAAAGTAACTCCCATGTGATGCCGTGTGCACATATTTTGTTTGTGTAGGTGTTCTGTAAGGATGGGCTTTTTTAATGTGATAGGTGGCAGACAAGCAAACGAATCACCTGTTGGTAATTGATAACCGCTGCCCATAGATAATCACAAGTGGGCCATCCTTTTATCTCCTCATTCGGGATGGGCCTCCGGTACCCTGACTCACTAATTTTGGTTTCTAATAGAATAATTTATTATAAGTAGTCTTTAGTCTAATTTAATTTGACTTCAAAATACGGCCATATACAAAATAAATTCATTGGATATAAAACACTGTTAAAGAATATATAAATAATATTCTCCAAACGACAGACATAGCCCAAAGGATTGCAGGCCGCGTACAGGAAGTCGCAGCCGTGGCGCCCTCCACAAGGTGGAACGACGATCTGGTGAAAATCGCGGGAATCCATTGGATGCGGGCGGCGCAGAACCAATCTGTGAGGAGAAAATTGGGGGAGGCCTATGTCCAGCGTCCACTGCTGGATAGTCTATTGGCTGAAATTATGATCCTCCAAACGATTAGGGTTACGGCTGCCAATCTCAACGAACGGCCACTTACGCATGCTATATTATAGTGCTCAAGTGTGTGCGCAAACACAAGTGAACTCTCTATTCCCTTTCCCTCATATATGTAGTTAGCAATCTCTTACGACCCCGGAATGACAGACAGACAAGGACTAACCCTTCGTATTTTAAACAACAACATTATAAAACATACGTTAACGAAAAAACTTAAACAAACTGTTAGCGAATAAACAATTAACATACTTCGTTATTCACAGGAAGCTAATTTTATTATTGCGTTAAGAAATTAAAAAGTAAACATAGATTTTTTTTGACAATTTTTTTTTTTATAAATCATCCAACTGTAACAAAATAATCAAATTATAAACAACAAATTTAAAATTTTAGAAAATTGCACAATTCACTTAAACAAAATTCATACGAAAAGTTAGTCCCCAGTAGTGAAACCAACTAAAACACGAGACAGCACTACAACTAAACTCACGACTAAAACTAATATTCCACTCGCTCAACGACACTAACGCCATCTATTTCACTTGAAGAGGGCGCGACGACAGTTGTAAGTGTCATTGAAAAGTAAACATCATGACAATGTCTTAAGCTTTTTTTTTATATTCTGAGCTTTGCTACCTTTGTAGAGTGAATTTTTTTTTGTATTTTTATGAGAAAGGGAGGCAAACGAGCAAGCGAGTCACCTGATGGTAAGTGACCACCGCCGCCCATAGGCATCAGCCACACCAGAGGGAGTGGAGATGCGTTGCCGGCCTTTTAATAATAAATAATAATATTTCTCTCAACATCTCATACGTTGACCTGATTCCGTACTAAGTAGCTTAAGCACTTGTGTTACAGATATCAGACAACAGAGGAACACAAATATATACTTAAATACATATATTACACCCAGACACTGAACAAACACAAGTGTTCATCGCACGAATGTTTGTCCAGGAAAGTTTAGGCACGTTTTAGGAAGGTATAGGCTCGTTTCTTGAAGCTCGCAACGTCGCACCGGTTCGGAAATACCGCTGCGGGAAATTCATTCTACAATGAGGAGGTGCGTGGCAAAACATGGGATACCGGGTGGAATCCTTGTTTACAAATTTGGGTTCTCTCTTTTTAAAATAATACTTTTCTTTGACACCAAAAATGTCACCAAACCCTTTTCACGTGAAATAGACTAAAAACAAATAAATAACAGAAGGACAACTTGATAACATACCCAAAAATAGACACATACCCAATTTCTGAGGCATCGATTGTTTTGTCATTTGGTACGTGGCCATAACCGGAACCAATGCTGTTTTCTCCTGTATTTTAATTATGTTGACTTAACTGACAGATGCAAATATCAAACTCCTATACATTTTGATATTTTGCGTCTATCCAAATTATTAAAAATGTATGGCGATGACACATTATAATATTACTAGCTGACCCGGCAAACGTTGTTTTGCCATATAAATAAAAGGGTTGATCGTAGAAGGGTGAAAATTGAGGATTGTATGTATTTTTGTATGTTGTATCATAAAAAAAGAGAAATTAAAAATTTTGTCTAAAAAATAAAAATAAAAATTTAGGGGTGGACTACCCCTAACATTTAGGGGGATGAAAAATAGATGTTGGCCGATTCTCATAGATACCGGATAAGCACAAAAAATTTCATCAAAATCGGTCAAGCCGTTTCGGAGGAGTATGGCAACGAAAACTGTGACACGAGAATTTTATATATTAGATTATTTTTTTGACAACATCGGATACATTGATCTGACACCGAGATAGGTCCAAGCACCTCTGTTACGGATATCAGAGGCAACAGTGGGATTACAAATATATACAAACAATACATACTTATAATACATAGGAAACACCTAGACCAATACAAACAGACATGTTCATGCACACAAATGTTTGTACTGTGCGGGAATCGAACCCGCAACCCTTGGACCAAAGGCAGCGTTCATTGCCACTGTTCCAAATGGACACATGTGTGTTTCCTATGTATTATAAGCATGTATTTACAAAAGAAAAGTATTATATGTATATATTTGTATATCCCACTGTTGGTTCTGATATCCGTAACACAGGTGCTAACTGACATTGTCAACTGTCTGTTTAGTGCACGTAATAAAAATGTGTTTAATGTCACATATGCGACATTGTTTTTGGCACTTTTGTTTAAAAATTGTTGCTACAACGCTCCCCTGTCGTCACTTTTGTGCCACGTAAGCCTTGTCAAATTGTCTTAATAACCATATCACTTGTTAGACCTAACGCCTGCATAGCGTCCTGCTGTGAGTGTCTTTCACCCCCTCACTGCGTGGCGTCGCCGTCGCTCCGGAGTGCGGGCTGGCTTGGACCATGGTCCAATGGTCCAGGATTCGGGACCTCTGATAATTGTGTGTGTCTATTATCGTGTAGGTAGTATTAAATTGTCATTCTGTTAAATGTTCATTTTGCGACTACTTATAACAGCTTAGACCGAACTAATATGTATGTATTAAAACTGTGAGGATCATTATAGGCGCGGTAACTGCAAACATTACAAAACTATAATTAATAACATTGTCGTTTCACACTCCCTCAATAAAATAATGGGAAGTGAGAACACACTAAGCAAGTTTTATTATTACAAAAAAAAAAGAAATATGATATAATTTGGCAAATGCACTCAAAGCGTCCTGGCACTTAAACACTACAATCGACCTTTTGCACTTCGTATTTAGCGTTCATTTTCCAACGCGAACCTTGGACTTTTCCAGTCTGACCGGCAAATCTTGTAACCGACGCAGTATAATTTCATTTCATCTCATTTCAATAACGTTCGTACCTATATATGCCGGTCAGACTATCATTTTTGTTCGTTATTTTGAAATTTATATTATTAATCAATGTGTAATGAAATTAATCTTAATTGTATAGTAAATAGAATCCAATTGACACCAAACTAAACAAGACCCGTATGTTTTGCCAAGATCCGCGTTACACTCTTAAACCAACATTATTTTCACTTATTTTTAATTTTCGTCATTTTTGCGTCATTTCTTGCACTTTTGACGCAGTTATGCCAATATTTCTTGTTAATCATTTATATTCGTTTGCTAGATACATCTTTCTTCTCACAAAATACAATAAGTCTTTACGAGATAGGAAAACTCAAGATATTCAATACCACAAGCGTTACAGCTAGCATCGTGCGAAAGTGGAACTGTCTCTTATCTGTCACGTACATTGGTGCTAAGTTTGTCTCCTTCATTCTCTATAATTATTTCCTTTTTGACACTGTAGAAGTGGTATTTGTTTTTGTGTATAAAATATTGATTCGTTTCTTTCTGGTACAAATGAATATTGTTAAGCTTGTCTCTTCTTATTTATTTCCAAGCTATTTCTTCCAGCAAACTCTTTCTCTGTTAAACTAGCTTAATTTCTACAGCAAAACCCGAATCCTTTTTATAACTTAACTTTGTAATTTCCCATCTCTTACAAAAATGACGCAACGAACATTTAGTTTCATCCGGTGTATTGACTCAGCTCGCATTCGACGCATTCGTGACATTTTGTAAAAATGACGCACTAGTGCCGTCAGTATTCGACGCACTCGTGACATGTGAACAATACTCCCTGACGTCAGATGAGGTACTGGCAACTTCTGACGCATCAGTGACATTTTCCGTATTCGACGCATCAGTGCCTACGCTCGAAGCATTACCGTCATTAGCGTCAGCGCTTCGTGACGCAGACGCGTCAGACGTGGATGACGCACACGTCTTGGCGCGCGCGCGGAGTCACTCCGAGTTGTTGAAGTACTCTGACGCATTCCCGCGGCAGATTGGACACGTTCGGTTTGACTGTAACGAGGGAGAGATGAATTAGCAACATTTTCGTCAATAAATAGGCTTGTGTTGGTACCATTTTTTTTCTGATTGGTAATGGAAGGTCTTCTCGAAAGTATGAAAATCAGTGAAAAAAATATTCTGTTAGCGTAAGGCGACACCTATGATACTAGATGATACTAGCGCCGCCAAGTGATTTATATTGATTGTGGCGAATAAGTTTTGTTTTTAAGTGAGCAATGAATACTTTAAGGATAGTATCGACTATATTTTGAGACAAACTTATACAAAAATTTAAGATTAATCTTGATAATTGCTAAGAGTGGCCATTTTTAAGCAATTATGGAGATTATTGTTAATTGTAGAAAGATTATTTACATAGGTTGGTCGCAAAATATTGTAAATCATTTCTTTAAAGTATTTATTGCTTTTTAAAAAATGTAGGTAGCTTCGGATAAATTTCTGTTATGTTGTGTTGTGAGGTGAGTGAACAATAAACACTCGCCCGCAGCCACTTGGCGTGGAACTCGTGCGCGCAGTATAGTGGTGTGCTCACTCACCCGCAGCCACTTGTCGACGCACTTGGCGTGGAACTCGTGCGCGCAGTATAGTGGTGTGCTCACTCACCCGCAGCCACTTGTCGACGCACTTGGCGTGGAACTCGTGCGCGCAGTATAGTGGTGTGCTCACTCACCCGCAGCCACTTGTCGACGCACTTGGCGTGGAACTCGTGCGCGCAGTATAGTGGTGTGCTCACTCACCCGCAGCCACTTGTCGACGCACTTGGCGTGGAACTCGTGCGCGCAGTATAGTGGTGTGCTCACTCACCCGCAGCCACTTGTCGACGCACTTGGCGTGGAACTCGTGCGCGCAGTATAGTGGTGTGCTCACTCACCCGCAGCCACTTGTCGACGCACTTGGCGTGGAACTCGTGCGCGCAGTATAGTGGTGTGCTCACTCACCCGCAGCCACTTGTCGACGCACTTGGCGTGGAACTCGTGCGCGCAGTATAGTGGTGTGCTCACTCACCCGCAGCCACTTGTCGACGCACTTGGCGTGGAACTCGTGCGCGCAGTATAGTGGTGTGCTCACTCACCCGCAGCCACTTGTCGACGCACTTGGCGTGGAACTCGTGCGCGCAGTATAGTGGTGTGCTCACTCACCCGCAGCCACTTGTCGACGCACTTGGCGTGGAACTCGTGCGCGCAGTATAGTGGTGTGCTCACTCACCCGCAGCCACTTGTCGACGCACTTGGCGTGGAACTCGTGCGCGCAGTATAGTGGTGTGCTCACTCACCCGCAGCCACTTGTCGACGCACTTGGCGTGGAACTCGTGCGCGCAGTATAGTGGTGTGCTCACTCACCCGCAGCCACTTGTCGACGCACTTGGCGTGGAACTCGTGCGCGCAGTATAGTGGTGTGCTCACTCACCCGCAGCCACTTGTCGACGCACTTGGCGTGGAACTCGTGCGCGCAGTATAGTGGTGTGCTCACTCACCCGCAGCCACTTGTCGACGCACTTGGCGTGGAACTCGTGCGCGCAGTATAGTGGTGTGCTCACTCACCCGCAGCCACTTGTCGACGGCACTTGCGTGGAACTCGTGCGCGCAGTATAGTGGGTTGTGCTCACTCACCCGCAGCCACTTGTCGACGCACTTGGCGTGGAACTCGTGCGCGCAGTATAGTGGTGTGCTCACTCACCCGCAGCCACTTGTCGACGCACTTGGCGTGGAACTCGTGCGCGCAGTATAGTGGTGTGCTCACTCACCCGCAGCCACTTGTCGACGCACTTGGCGTGGAACTCGTGCGCGCAGTATAGTGGTGTGCTCACTCACACCGCAGCCACTTGTCGACGCACTTGGCGTGGAAACTCGTGCGCGCAGTATAGTGGTGTGCTCACTCACCCGCAGCACTTGTCGACGCACTTGGCGTGGAACTCGTGCGCGCAGTATAGTGGTGTGCTCACTCACCCGCAGCCACTTGTCGACGCACTTGGCGTGGAACTCGTGCGCGCAGGGCAGCACGCGCAGCGTCTGTCGCGCCTCGAACTCGCACATGCACACCACGCACGACGACTGCTCGCCTGCAACACGCAACAACAACAACACATGTTACAAGCTCTCATCATCATCATCATCATCATCAGCCTATCGCAGTCCACTGCTGGACGTAGGCCTCTCCAATTGTTCGCCACTGTGATCTTTCCATGGCTTCTCGCATCCAGCTCTTGCCAGCCATCCCGCGCAGATCGTCCTCCCACCTAGCCAGAGGGCGCCCTACATTACGTTTGCCAAGACGCGGTCTCCACTCCAGAACTCGTTTACCCCATCGGTTGTCGGTTCTGCGGCTAATATGGCCAGCCCACTGCCACTTAAGCTTGCTAATCCGGTGAGCAATTTGAACAAGCTCTACACGTGTTCAAATAAGTTCCTAGGCACGGTTGAGTAAACTAGCAATATAACAAAAAAAAAGAAAAAATAAAAGTAAAAAAAACGCTGCGTCAGTGAGGGTACCGGAAACCAAATCCGGAGGAAAGAAGGGTTTAAAAGTTGGCAGCAATCGCTTACCATCAAGTGATCCCTCTGCTCATCTGACACCTATGACATTAAAAAAAACCAAAGAACAC
This sequence comes from Marasmia exigua, assembly GCA_019059595.1. Taxonomy (NCBI): domain Eukaryota; kingdom Metazoa; phylum Arthropoda; class Insecta; order Lepidoptera; family Crambidae; genus Marasmia; species Marasmia exigua. The sequence goes on from JADPWL010003052.1 coordinate 91,029, forward strand.
AAAAACAATAAAAAAAAAGCCTACAGAATAACGGAATCACCAAAATGTCGAAGTAACTGTGGGATAACGGAGTCAATAGAGTGAAGGGGTCGACCGAATAACGGAGTCGCTCGAATAACAATGTCGCTAGAATGACGGAATTTCTGGAATGACGAAGTCGTTAGAATAACGGAGTTATTATAGTTTCGGAGTCGCTAGGATAACGCAGTCAATAGAATGACGAGATCGACCGAATAACAGTCAGTCGCATAACAATGTCGCTAGAATAACGGAATTTCTGGAATGACGAAGTCGTTAAAATAACAGAGTTGCTAAAATGATAGGACTCCATCGGCTCTCCCTCGCCACGGGGCGCTCTGGAAGTCTTGCGGCCTCCGTTCAAGCCTCCTGTCCCCCTGTGCGACCCTGGCTCACCCTGGTGCGTCTGCGGCGAGTACTTGTAGCTGGGCAGCTGGTCGATCTCCTGGCGCGCCAGCCCGCGCGGCTTGGCCTCGCCGAGGCGCTCGGCGAGGGACAGCAGCGCTTCGTAGTTCTCGGTCTCGGGCGACTCGCCCGCGTCCTCGCGCGCCTCCGCGTACGGCGACACCGGGAACATCGCCAGCAGGTTCAGGAACACCTGCCCAACAGCAGCGCATACTACTTCATCTGCACTCGTGTGGTGATCTTCAAATTACGAAATCAAAAGTACGAGTGCGATCATGGTTATTTGGCGCGTGGCAAAACTCGAAACTAACGTTGTTTCTTCTATAGGAGTCAGTGGTTTTGACATTTTTCCATAGAAAAAATATTGTACAGCGCCCCCATGTCAATGTAACTAAAGTGCCTTCTGAACTTCGTCGGTCTGTAAACACATTTTGATAAGTTTTTAAGAAAATTAAAAAGTTAATTTCTGCTGGCATAAAATGAGACAATTTAAAAAACCCCCGACGGCGGCCATCGTGTATTTGAAATTTGTCACAGTAAATATATTCTGCTACTCAAGTCCCTTTTATTTTATTTTATTTGTTAAACAGAATCTACAGCTCTTTAGGTAGACTAATATATATATCTTACAGGCAATCACAGATTTACATTTTATTCCTGTGGCTTATAATACGAGTCACTAAAAAAAAGGGACTTGTAAAAAACAATAACTCTCAAAAAACTAATAAAAAAAAATACCATATATGATACCCATATTGTAGAACTTGTGTTACAATCCATCTTTGTGATTTCTTAATTTGAAGATTATGACTTGAGTGTAAATAAATAATAAATATGTCTTTCTTTCTAGATAGATAACGGTAGACATAGAATTCTGAGTTTAAGGTGACGGGTAGGGCACACTAGCGACGCCAATCGATATCAATTTTAGCTACTAAACCGGTCTACTTTAAACAATTTCGGGGTTACAACCTCTCGGCAATCACTTATACTATTTATTAAATAACCATGCAAAACTGTTAGGTCCATCCAACACTTAGATACGCGAAAAATTTATTACCGCCAAAAGCGGCCACTTGCAGCGTGAATCAATTTTTCGCGTACAAAAACGGACCCAACATTTGTGCATGGTTATTTAATAAATTTTATAAGTGTTTGCCGAGAGGTTGTAACCCCAAAATTATTTAAAATAGATCCGGTTTAGTAGCTGAAAATTAATATCGATTGGCGTCGCTAGTGTACCCGTCGCCTTAAGATGACGCATCGACGAAAATTAGCGTCGCCAATAGTTTTGCACCAATTATGGCGATTATGTGAGTTTAAAAAAAAATACATCTGTGAATCTATAAAGGCATTTATTGTGAATTTTTTCAATATTTTTTTTCCTACAAGTAAGCATAATTTTTGATATTACTAATAGGCAATAACAAGAATAAAAATCTACTGGACGTGCTAGGTATGTCGATGCCTCACCAAAAGTGTATTCTAGTTATATTTTTGGAATTATCTTTGGCATTGGTTACTAATTTGTGTGTACGTGTGTGTGAGTGTATGTGCATGGGTAAGTTTGTGTAACTGAGTGTGTATGCGGGTAGGTTTATTTGTGTCTGTGTATGTTCGTGTGTGTAAATATCTATTTGCGTGTCGTCATTGAAGGTTTAACAACACGTAAGTCATTTTAAGCATCTTTTCAGGAAAGCTGAAATACTGATCGGAGACTTACGTGCTATTTTAATAATTCAATTGTTGACTTCTGTTCTGCTACCTTTTCAAAATTTAAAAGGTCATCAAAAGGCCGTAACTGAATTCTGATTGATAAAAACGATCCGTTTTCCAAAGTGGTCTCAAAGCGTAGGTCATTTTATGACTTCCGTGCTTTTTACGACTTTCTCGTAATTTAAAAGTTTTTAATGGTAGTAAGCCGTGTGGTCCCGGCAAAGTAGAATAGGCCACCCTCACTCTTACCGAGGTGGCGTAAAAGGCGACTAAGGTAAAGCTGCTGGCATGATCATCAGCACCCAGAGAAGGAAAACTCTGCATTTATATCAAAACCCTCGCCAACCCGTCTGCCAAGCGTGGTGAGTATGGCAATTACCCCTCATGTGATTGAGGAAGGCCCGTGCCCCAGCAGTGGGGACTTGAATGGGCTGATGTTGATGATGATGAATGGTAGTATCTCGATTCTGATTGGACGAAATAACACGTCTATCGATTCTCTAGCGAATGGCATTAAAATGTCTACACCGCCATAAAATGAGTTAATGACTGACGTTATGTGTTGTGTGGGTGTTGTGTGGGTGGTGTAGGTGTTGTGTGGGTGGTGTGGGTGTTATGTGGGTGGTGTGGGAGTTGTGTGGGTGGTGTGGGTGGGATGTGGGTGGTGTGGGTGTTGTGGGTGGTGTGGTGTTGTGTGTGTGGCGTGTGTTGTGTGGGTGGTGTGGGTGGTGTGGGTGGGTGTGGTGGTGTGTGTGCGCGTGCGCACTGACCTGGTAGGTGGGCGGGGGCGGCGGCAGCGACAGCGGCGACGCCACGTGCAGCTGCGGCAGCGCCGCGCCCACCAGCCCGCCGCCGCCCTGACATACATACATACATTAATACGACAACCAACTAATCTTACACCAATAAAAAACATTATTTTAAACATAAAGGTCATCTAAGTGCAGATTTAGTTACAGGCTGCCACGGCTTGCAAATGTGAGGCAATTAATTAGATATAGGTTTATCATAAGTACTTACATTTCTCTTTTTATATAAATATAGGAAGAAAAGATATGTCAACTCAACTACTATATTGTCACTCGGACAAGTTACAGCAGCTGAGAAGGCATATGCCAGATTATTACTACTACTTATTTAAGACTTAGAGGAGATTACATTAGGACCTGGGTCATCGGCCTCTCTCCAGGTGGAGAGGTACGGCCGTCCCACGCTCGTAGCACTCGCCCCGGTCTTGGACCGGTGGCTCGAGCGCCCCCACGGGTTTTTGTCCTTCCGGACGGTGCAGGTACTTACCGGGCATGGTTGCTTCGGTAACTACCTGCACCGCATTCAGCGGGAGGACACTCCTTCGTGCCACCAGTGCGGCGCTGCAGAGGACTCGGCGCACCACACGTTGATGGTGTGCCCGTCCTTCGACCAACAGCGGTCCGCGCTGGTCGCGGAGGTCGGACATGACCTCTCATTGCCCAGCATAGTTGAAGCTATGCTGGATAATGAGAGGGCGTGGTCGGCCTTCGCCCACTTCTGCGAAGAAGTGGTGGCGCAGAAGGAGGCGGCGGAGCGGGAGCGCGAGACTAACCCCCTCGCGGGCCCGCTTCGAGCAAGGAGAGGACGAGTTCGGCGGAAAACTCTTCGCCCTCTCCATGGAGGTGGCCAGCCGGCAACAGGGACGGGGTCCTTGTGCCGGCACTATCATTGGCACCTCCACCGCTCGTTGGGGACGGCTCAGCTCTTCCGGCTGTCCCCAACCCCCCTCCTCCCAGCCCGAGGAGGGGCGTGGCCGCACACCCCGTGTAGGGGCCTGTGGGGGAGTGGGGTTGCGGGGAATAGCCTCGTGCAGTTCCCGTGACTCCATTCCATACCCACGGGTGGTTGAGGCCCGGGAGTTTTAGTGGGTATGCCCTCACCTTTTTAACTAAATTACTTTTGTTAAATAAATTACTTAGTGTTAGCACAGTTTCAAATAGTTGATAATGTTATTTTTGTTTTTAATGTAATCTGTCGCTCTCTTGGTTTTGTTATTTCTACCGGGTGCCCACGATACAGGACTTTTCCTAGTGTGGGACCTACTGTAATGCCCAATAACCCACATGTTTAATGAAAATAAAAACTATTTGTATTTGTACATACACATCGTTATTTTCCATCCCGAAAACCTCATAATAGGTATCGTGAATAAAGTATTTACCATGTTATGTCTGCTTAGTTGACCACAAAGTTATTCATATTTTTAAAAGTTATAGATGGCAGAAGAGCAGACACATCACTTGATGGTAAATGATGGCAAGCGTACCCTCCATGATGCTCTACTTAACGTGTCATATGATAGTAGAGAGAAACAGCTTATTATTTTAAAGTAGATTATTTCTAAAGTTGTTGATTTTCTTACTTAGTTGTCCCTCAGATAGATCAGTCTCTATTAAAAAACCAGCCAGCGAAACACAGCATAGATGCGTCTATCTGAGGGGCTCATTGATCTTGAAACCTATATCCATACAATTTATAAAGAGGTAAATTTTAAACATTACGCGTAATTCGAAAACACGATACGCTTGCGCGGTGTAATTGTCACCCAGCGCCATCTAAAGGTAGAAAGTGGCACTAATGTCCCGTAATGAAGTAAGGGCGGGCCACTGACAGTTCATAAAATAAAGTCGTGTTAGTTATACCATGTATAACTCAATTAACAGAGACATAACTTAGGACCAGGTAAAGGACAAAGAATACTTTTAATCCCGAAATTACAATTGGGATCACAAATCTAGTGTTAAATAAGTGCAACATACCTGCGCATGTATGTGGTGTATGGCCTGGTGCGGCCACCGCGGCGCGTGACGCACGTAGGGCCGCGCCGCGCGCGAGCCCGAGCCCACCACGCCCACGCCCACGCCCACCCCCACGCCCACGCCCGAGCCCACGCCTACGCCCACGCCCACGCCCACGCCCGACCCGCTCCGCCGCTGCAACATCCAAAAAAATGTTATCGAGATTCTTGACGCATCTGCTCGTTTCAATCAAGGCGTAATCTATACGTTCGTTCTCTATACAGCCATAAAAGCCGTCCGCCATGAATGTCTATTAATTATCTGTGCCGTGACGTCACTGTTATTGTAAGCAATACGCGTGACTGTCATGACTGTCAAGGCGTATATAGAAAGACCACGAATAGCCTGAATCTTTGACGTTTTACGTTTTGTTTGCAATAACGGTATCATTCGTACTGTAAGCATACTGGTCAAGATGTACTAATCCATCTACAAGAACAGGTATTTTTTACGATAAATCATGGAGTGATCGGCGACTTTTTTATGTTTATGTCACAAGTTTAGTATGATAAAATAAGGTGAGATTAGAATTATTAATTCATTTAAAATAAGGTGCTAGGGTACATAATACATTGGTCAACAGTGTCAACATATGTTGCCATAATAGGCGTAGGGATGTCATGTGAGGGGACTCAGGTGTATCTACCTCCTAGAGTGGCCCCGCTGGTAATCAGTTCTGTCCTGATTCCAGCTTCGGTTGGTATTAGGCAGAAACGATTACCGTGGGGCACGGTTTTCCCCGGGCAACGGCGGGTAGTAATTCATTCGTGGATTGCTACCCGACGGCCAAAGGATGCACAGAATTTCCGGCGGACCAGCCCCGACGCAGTGGATCGCGTGCAGCGCACACCACTCGGGGGCTTTCATTGTCTGCTGAGGGCTTAGAGGACCGGCCTCTCTTTACGGACCTGAACACAATAGGGCCGGGCACGGAGGCTGCCTTCCTTATCCAGCCCCCCCTTCTGCCGTAGGTTGGCGTTGGGGTGTGGTGGCACCCACTGTCGGGCGCTTTGGCGTGCGGTGGGCCGGTGTTCCTGGTGTGATGGTGCCGTATGGGGGCCTTTTTGTTCTCGGGCCTTGAACTGTCGCGCCTTCGGGCGCGTTCGAATGTTGGGGAGTTCCACGGTGGTGGAATTCCTGCCAACAGTCTGTTGCGCCCCGATTCTCGGGAGCGCTCTCCCCGCCTTTATGGTGGGGGCTTTGTTGGTGGGTCTGTGTTGAGTCCCGCAGCCAGTGGGATGCAGCTACGACTCGCCACCCCCGCTTTTCCCGTCTCCTCGATTGTCTCCGCAACCCAGCGGGGATGCTCGAACGGGAGGGTTTTCGGGTATAACTTAAAAGTCTGTGGGTGCTCTCTCCTCTCTCTGCCCTGCAGCCAGCAGGGTATGGGTTGGGGGAGGGGTCTGCAGTCGTCCCTTCCGGAGCGTCTGCGTTGCAATCCAGCAACGTGGACGATTCCGGAGAGGGGGGAATGGTGGGCCATGGGAGTGGCCCTAGGCCTCGTTTTACGGCGAGGCCCGTTTTTGAAGAGGCCGTGCTGGCGAGCCTCTCGTCCTTCGAGGGTGGGCCGCGGACTTGGTTTCTACCCGTTACCGTAGCCCACCCCACACGGACGTAGCAGGAAATGCCCCGGTGGTTTTTAGTGGGTAGGCCCCTGGGAGCACCCCAGGGGAGAGCCCCACACTACCCGGCCGTCTCCCAGCGGTCGGGTGTGCTTAAGGCGGCATTTTCCACCGGGCCAACAAAAAAAAAAAAAAAAAAAAAAAAGGGATGTCATGTGAACCTCTCGTTGTCCAGCATAGTTGTAGCTATGCTGGATAGGGAGAGTGCATGGTCGGCCTTCGCCCACTTCTGTGAGGAAGTGGTGGCACAGAAGGAGGCGGCGGAGCGGGAGCGCGAGTCTAACCCCCTCGCAGGCCCGCTTCGAGCAAGGAGAGGACGAGTTCGGCGGAGAACTCTTCGTCCTCTCCGTGGAGGTGGCCAGCCGGCAACAGGGACGGGGGTCCCTGTGCCGGCACTGCCATTGGCACCTCCACCGCTCGTTGGGGACGGCTCAGCTCTTCCGGCTGTCCCCAACCCCCCTCCTCCTAGTCTGAGGAGGGGCGTGGCCGCACACCCCGTGTAGGGGCCTGTGGGGGAGTGGGGTTGCGGGGAATAGCTTAGTGCAGTTCCCGTGACCCCATTCTATACCCACGGGTGGTTGAGCCCCGGGAGTTTTAGTGGGTATGCCCTCAGGCCGCTTCTTGTTAGAAGAAGCGGCCCGGAGGGTGAGTCCCACAGTACCCTGTCGCCCCCCGGCGGCAGGGTCTGCGTAATGCATTTCTCCCGGGAAAACAAAAAAAAAAAAAAAAAAAAAGGGATGTCATGTGAGGCTGCTTCGGTTATTACCTGCACAGAATCGGCAGGGAGGAGACGCCTTCATGCCACACATGCAGCGACCCTGTGGACACGGCGCAGCACACCTTGGCGGTGTGTGCGCCGTGGGCACAGGCTCGCCACGCATTGGTGGCAAAGGTCGGCCAGGACCTCTCACTCTCTAATATAGCGAGAGCTATATTAGCGAGTGAGGATGCCTGGAAGGCCTTTGCCGCATATTGCGAGCATGTGATGGAGGCGAAGGAGGCGGCGGAACGCGAGCGAGAGGCTGACCCTCTCGCCCCCGCGATCCGCAAGGCACGTAGAGGGAGGAGACGACGCCAATACTTGCGTCTCCTTCCCCTGCGAGGAGCAGGTCCGCTGGTGCGTGGGGCTGTAACCCCACCACCGGCATTGCACGGACTTCCTCCTACGCCTGGTGGGGACGGCACGACCCTCTCGGCTGTCCCCATCCCTCCCCCCGACCCCGGGGGGAGAAGCGCCGTGCCCGCCGTGTAGGCAGGCGTCCCTGTCCGGGGGGTGACGTGGTGAAAGGCTCCGAGCTTTGGCCCCATGTCACTCGCCCACCCATGGACAGATGAGGGAGAGTCCCAGGAGTTTTAGTCGGTATGCCTCTGACCGGCTTCTCGTTAGGAGAAGCCGTCGCCAGAGGAGAGTCCGACATAACCCATCCGTTTACAGACGGATGGGTATGCGTAACGCATTTCTCCTGGGTCAACAAAAAAAAAAAAAAAAGGGATGTCATGTGACCAATTCAAATTTTTTGTTGTTTTTTGTCATTGTACCAAGAAGTCTGTGGGGATGCTGGAGGTAGGACCAAAACACTTCGCGCGAGCTGATGCAATTGAAACGTCGAAAATTAGTTTCTAGTGGTTTTAGTGCAGTGAAGTGCCGGGAAGTGACCCTAATAATAAGAATCGTTGAATTGTATCGGGGGCTGCCAAAGTATGAGAACCCTAAAATTTTAATAAGGTCTTTTTAGACACTAAAAAGCTTGAAAAAAAAATTCTGCGAAAAAAAACCGCCTTCAATAACCACGAACTGAAAAGTCTAATCTCTGTTGAATATTTGAATGTTGTATTAAATTACATGATTTTGGGCGCCGACTTCGATAAAGCCTTTTCTCAAGTGTACTGTTATAAAATATCTATTTCAAGTGTATAAAGTGATTAAATTATTATTTTAAACTTTTCAGTTCGAGGTTATTGAATGCGGTTTTTTTCGCAGAATTTTTTTTTACACAGCTAATGTGTGTCGAGTGAGTTGTCACGGACAACTCGCTTTGCCCTAATAGAGTCTTAAAACCCGCGATTGTGTTTGGAGTAGTATCGGCCGAATCCGTAGGTCGATAGAACGCAAAACACCGGCGTTTCATTGTGTGACTGTGACATTGGCTGTTGACTACCCACTTATTCTCAATAAGTTGCTTAACATTGGCGTATCTTCGGGTAGAGCCATAATATAAAAAAAAAATCTGCTTGAATCCAAACTTCGGTGATGGTGAGTTTCTCTAGAAGTCTTATCCGATTTTACTGGGTTTTAATGGATTTGTTTACTTGTGTGTTTACGTGTGTGTGACGAGTGCACTTACGTGGTGGTGGTGCGAGAAAGCGTGGCGCGCGTGGTGCGG